>PVIC010004747.1:0-61032 GCA_004025085.1 Thryonomys swinderianus | reverse complement strand
AGGGAGGGAGGGAGGGAGGGAGGAAAAGAAGTCAAGGGACAGACTCACGCTGACGATAGTACAGGGCCTGAGACTACAGCTCACTTTGTCTCCGTGTCTCTCTCCACAGTAACCTCATCTCCTGGCCAGTACTGCCCCAAGGACTGCGTGGGTCACAGCTTCTGCGTGGGTCTTGTGCACACTGGAGGCCGCTCATGTGACCAGCAGCCCACTGGGCCAGCAAATACTGCTCGCACTTCTCTGGTCCACTTTCTCATCTTGTTTTGCTTAAAGAAAATGTGACTTAGCTAAGGGCCGGAAATCCAGTGATAGATTAGCATGATTTTTTTCAACCTGAAATTTCCTGAGTTACATCCTGGAGTCCCAGCGTACAGTCATAATCAAACAACTTTCAATACTCAGATGCCCGCCCAGTGGCAGCATGTCTGAGCTGCACCTTATTCCACAAGAACGGACCAACAGCCAACAAGCACAACGCTATAAAGGAATCCCAGCCAGGCACTGCTGTCCCAGCTACTCATGAGGCTGAGGCAGGAGGATCACCTGGGCCCAGATGTTCAAACCTAACCTGGGCAACATAGGAAAATTAAAACATAAGCCAGGGCCAGAGGTGCACACCAGTAATCCCAGTGGAGCACAGGGCTAAGACAGGTATGAGAAGCCTGGGGACCCCAGCACCCATCAGGGCGCTGGCCACAGTCCGGGCTCAAAGTTAGTGACAACTGGGAGCAAAAGGCTGACTCCCAAGGACCTGAGTGCTGTGTGGTGGGCAGTGGGCACCGTCCCATCATCCCACACTGCCCTGCGGACCTAGAGAGCCCAGTGGCACCTCACACGGCACAATGACCACCCCGAAACATTGGTGCTCAGGCACCGTCCTCTCCGAGGTGTGCAGGGGCAGCTCCCCCTCCGCAGCTCACATTTCCCTGCCGGTTCAAGACAGAACACAGGACAGAACGGTACAGTCCACTCCAATCTCTCCCCAGGCTCTTAACTTTTTCTATGTATTTACTTTTTGTTTCCCTGAGGCAGGGTCTCATTTCGGAGATGAAGCTGACCTTGGACTCTGCAGGGACCAGGCCTCCCTCGTCCTCCCTCGTCCTCCCTCCTCAAACACTGCCTCCACGGGCCAACTGCCACTCCCAAGTCCAACAGCAAAATTTAAAACAGAGACAAAATGTAGCTGCACCAGGCTTGGTGGCACACACCGCTGACCCCAGCACTCGGGAAGGTGAGGCAGGAGGATACTAGCTGAGAATCCAAGGCCCATGTGTGACACTGCGGGGGTGCACACAAGGTCCCCAACGTCTGGCAGCTCTTTCACCAGCAGCCTGCCAACCCCAGGCCGCGACCTGGTCTGGAGCTCGCGGGAGTTCCCTGCATCTGTCCTCCGGGGAAGGAGCACGAGGCTGGGGTGGGAGGGTGGGGTCACACCCAGGAACAAGTGGATGCGCTCCTCTGCCTCTCCGCAGTGGCCACGGCGCTCCGTGTGCACTGTCCCGCAGCTTCCCTGTCTCTGCCATCGTGGGAGGAGCTAGGACCCCAGTCAGGCTGACCTTTTCCAAAGAGAACACACGTTCCCCTCAGTTGACAACGCAGAGTACGTCCACACGCCCCAGGAACCGCGCATGCGCACCTCTCCTCCCTTCCGTCTCCACCCCCCCCCCATCCACATGCCTGGGGACCGCGCAGGCACACCTCTTCTCCCTCCCCTCTGTCTCCCCATCCCCCTGTCCCTTCCCAGCCTTCAAAGAACAGCTCTCGGATTCACTGATCCTTCGTACTGTTTTGTCTCAATTTCATTCATCTCCACTCTGATATTTATAATTTCTTTCCTTCTATTAGTTTCAGATCTGCATTGTTCTTGTCTTTCTATGACCTTGAGAGGCATTTAAGATGGCCCTATTCTTACATGGACATTCACAGTTAAAAACTCTCCTCTTAGAACTGCTTTCGTTGTCCATAGGTTTTGGTATATCATGTTTCCACTGTCATTTTGCTCCAGGAACATTTAATTTTTCCCCTAATTTCTTCTGTGATCCAATGATTATGCAATAACATGTTATTTAATCTCCAAGTGTCTGCATGGTTTCTGTGACTCCTTTTGCTATTGATTTCTTTTCTTTTTGTTTTGTTTTGTTTTCTGTTTTTGTTTTTTTGAAACAGGGTCTCGCTTTGTAGTTCAGGCTGGCTCTGGGCTCACTATGCAGCCCAGGCAAGCCTGAAACTCAGCATTCTTCTGCCTCTGCCTCTGCCTCCCAAGTGCTGGGATGACAGGCGTGAGCCACCACTTCCTACTGATTTCTAACTTCATTATGCTATGATCCAATAATATACTGGGGACTCTTTCAATTCTTTTGTATTTACTTAAGCATGCTTTACAGCAGTGGTGGTGAACCTATAGCATACAGGCTGCACAGGACTACCTGTATCACTGAAAGCTCTAAAAAGTTCACTATCAATGCTTTATGGATCTAAAATGCAGTCTATTCTGGAAAAAGCCCTGTCTGCTGCTAAGAAGCACATGTGTTCCGTTACAGAAGGAAATACTCCATAGACACCTGCTAAGTCCACTGCTTCATGGTATGGTTTAACTCTGGCATTGGTGATTTTTCTCCAGTTTACCTGTCCAGCTGTGGGGTGGGGCAGGAAGCCTTCACTATCACTGCAACCCCTCCGTGGCTTCTGTCTGGTGTCCCTTCTCCACCCAGTTTGCCCATTGCCCACTGGCAGCCCTTGGTCTGGGTAAGTCACACACAGAGATTCACTTGAGCGTGCATTCATTCACCGAACATCTTTACATTTACTCTATGTCAAGTACTGCTCTAGAGCAAGGCACAGGACAGGAAGCAACATCAAAAGCCCCATCCTCATGGAGTTTACACACTGTGTAAGGAACTACAAAAACTGCTTTAAAAGGGCCGGAGATTTAGCTCGGTGGTTTCTGTGCCTGCCTAGCAAGTCCAAGGTCCCTGAGACCCTGGAGGCCTTGGGCCCTGTCATAGGACTCTTTGGTTTCCTTCATGTCATCATTTCCAGTTTTGGAGTCACTCACCACCCGACAACCTCCTAGGATAGAAAAGCAGTCGATGCCGCCTCCCACACACTAACGAAGAGCCACACGCTGCGTCAGGCTACGGTTCTAGCTGCCCTCAGAGCTGTGGAGACTCCCTGACACCACCCCCAGGGCTACACCCTGCAGCACGACTCATGGGCTCCCTGGGGCCCCGGATTCTGACCGCTCCAAGAGCTCAGTGGCGAGCCGCAGGCAGACGCTGAACCCACACAGAGATAACGGGACCAAGGACCACACCCTGCCTCACAGGAAACCTCACTGCCAGCTGATTCAGACCCCGTCTCATCCCCTCCGCTGCCACCACAGCGCCTGCTGCTAGGAAGTCAGGCTCGACAGGAGACCCCGGGCACAGGACAGCTCGGAGCCATCCTGGGAGAGCCGGCATCACGCGTGTGCAGGACACGGACCCACGCTCCTGTGTGTCACCATGCGGCAGCTCCTGGAGGGGCTCACGCACCCCTGAGGAGCGCTTCGCTTCCTTCATGCCCTCAAATAACGTGAGGTAAAAAGATTTGTGTCCTCAAAGGTTTACCAGGCTTTTTGAAAGAGAAAAAGAAGTTTTTAAATATGCAAGAGAAAGATTAAATTAAAACCACTGGGTTCAGCTAGAGGTGGTGCCCAGAACACCCATCCAGGCTGGGTGAGGTGTGTGTTTTTGCAAGTGCGTGCATGTGTATACGTGTGCATATGTGTGTGTGTTGTGTGTGGCGTGTACCCTCATATGACTGATGGTTTTGTTTCCCCCCCCCCACATCTTCTTGGGGTTTGCACCCCAAACCCGGGAGTGACCTTGCCACAGAGTTTCCGGGCCAGGTACTGGCCACGGCGGCCTCCTCAGAGCTGCTCGCCAGAGCCCCAAACTCCACCCTGAGGGCCAGCAGGGCCCTGATGGGCTGGGGAGCCAGGGTTGGCCCTCTCTGTGTCTGCAGGTTGCTGGGACGGGACACCTGGTACAAGCACCCTCATCCTGTCCAGTGCCTCACAACCGGGGCCCCAGATTCCCCTGTGCACTGTTCCTCTCCCCAACTCTGCGGGTGGAGGCAGGGCCTCAACTCGGCACCAGCTGGGCCTGGAGGCTCAGTCCCACCGCCAAGGGGGGCATCCTGAGTTAAGGATAAACGTCTTGAGGCAGCACCATTTCCCTGCCCAGAAGACGATGGAGTCTGGGCACCTGGACACAAAGCGGCTGCAGTGAGACTGGCCCTGCATCACAGCCCCAAGGACGACCCACATCCCCCTGCCATGCCACAGCCCTGAGGTGGCTTTACCCCCAAGAGCCGCTGTCCTCAGAAGGCCGAGGTGGAGAACACCGGAGGCCAGGGAGGGAGTTGTTCCCTCCTCAGCTGCCTGGCGAAACCCCCAGCCCTGGCTCGTTCCTGTGACAGGCAAAGCGTGACACTGTCACGTCCGAGGAGGACATGGCCTGTGCCCTGCCGGAGCCAGTGACCTCACGGGGGCCAGAAGCAGGCGGAGAGCAGCCGTGCTGGGCACACAGAGCAAGCAGGGTGTCGGTGACACAGGGACATTTCCGTACACAGCTGCTGCAGTGTGGAGTCTTCCAGGGTTCACACAACCCTCGCTTCCTCTCCCGATTGGTCACGAAAGAGAAACTGTCATCCCAGCACTTGAGAGGCTGAGGCAAGAGGATTGCCCAGAGTTTGAGAGCAGCCTGGACTGCACAGTGAGTTCAAAGCCAGCCTAAGCTATACAAGGAATCCTTGTCTCACAGTCTTGGGTCCCTGCTGTCTCCCCAACACCCTGAGGAGTCCCGGCACACACCACGATCATCCGACAAAGGCTCAACGAGGAATGAATGAATGGCCGGCATCCCACTCAGATACCCTCCCCAGAAATGCCCTGACCCCCTAAATTGATGGCTCCCCATTTCCGAGCCAGCGTCAACTGTGATGACTGGGCACCACAGCTCACAATTACGGGGATGTTGCCACTTGTATACTACACTGCGAGGCATCCATGTAGGGGACCCAGCTGGCCTCAGTTTGTGTCCTTGGACCAATGGGCACCGGGCCACCGGGCGCGTGAGGGTGCAGGACTCCCAGAGGGCAGCTGCGCACCATGAGCAGCAATTTCTCGCTTCAGTTATGACCTCACCCTCCCCAAAACGTGACTCAATTCAGAATTATTTTATTTCACATTGATGGAAACCATAAAAAATATTTATACTGTCCCACATTATAGCACATTTCAATAATATATCTTGCTATAAATAAGATCTTAGTGATTTGCATAACTGAAATAAGTATACCATTCTTCAAGGTAAAGCAGAACGGGGTAAATGACTATTTAAAATGTTTAAATCCAGGGCTGGGTGTTTAGCTCAGTGGTTCCAGGGTCTACCTGGCAAGCACGAGGTCCCGAGTCTGATCCCTCGTACCACATACCACAGTACCAGGCGTGGTGGCTCACGCTTGTCATCCCAGCACTTGGGAGGCAGAGGCAGGAGGATTGCTGAGTTCGAGGCTTGCCTGGGCTACACAGTGAGCTCAGGGCCAGGCTGAACTACAAAGAGAGACCCTGTCACAAAAAAAAAAATGCAATTTTTTCTAAAGGACTGATCCTGTTCCAAGTCCCAGGGAAGCAAGCTCCTGGAGGAACCAGGCCTCAGTTTCCCCTGCTGTCTGTGGGGACTGGCAGTGGAAGAGGTGAAACAACGCAGCAACCCCATGACCATAGCGGCTCCTCCCACACGCAGCACGTGCCCGGTGAGTGACCACCATCGCCGCTGCCACCCTAGTGACAGGCAAAAAGTGCGGATGCCAACAGTGGGTCTCACGGTGCAGGGCTCTCAGCACGCTCCATAAACCACCCCCAATTCCTCCTGTCTCCCACGGCCATGGCACGAGGCTGCCTGGGCACAGCGGGCAGCATCACCAGAGCTGCTCTTGCACCCCGACACCTGTGCTCTCTGCCCTCAGTCAGTGGCTGGGCACAAAGACACAGAAGGCATGCCACACCAGCCACTGGGAAGCACAGCCACGGAGGAGGCCGCCCTGAGCCACTGCAGTGCCGGCCTGCAGCCCAGAGCAGCCTCGGCCCACTCCGCTCTCTGTGCTCCATCCTCCGAAGCCTTGAAGAAAACCCAGGAGCCACAGCCAGGGAGACTCAGCGTTTGGCTCAGCAGGCTCCTCTGTCCACATATCCAAAGCCAGACTCCCCACCACTAGTGCTGGGTTAACCTGTGTTCCCGCCCAAGGCGACACTGAAGACAAGTCCAAACCGGACTCCAAAGTCCAGGGACACCAGACCTCGACAGGGTCTGGAAGGAAATGTGACTCAGGTGAAGGCGCAGCCAGCCGAGGTGCGGCCCACCTGCCATCCAAACCTGGGGAGGCTGAGGCAGGAAGACAGCTATGAATTCAAAGCCTGCCTGGGCTATATAGTTCAAGAGAAGACTATATAGTGAGACCTTGACTCAGAACAAATGAACAGACAAAAACTCAAATTGTCAGAAACACCCCTCTAACCCATCGACCCAGGTCACAGTCACGGGCCATTTGCATCACGTGTCTGGATAGACAGCCACAGCACCAATGCCCTGGCCACCCCGCAGGACCTGCTCTGGGTGCATCTGGAGCCTGGGCCCCGCTCCAGCCCCAGGCAGGAACAGAGAGGGTTAGGAGACACGGGCACAGACCAGCTCTCTAGATTCTGCACAACCCAGCCAGCCAGTGGGGAGGCTCGGAAGGGTCCGAGAGATTTACTTATTTCCTCTTCTAACTGGTTCTGAAGCCCCGCAGGTGGGGCTCAGAGGCTCGAACACCTGCCACAGGAAGGACCGCCCAGAGGGTAAAGGACGAGCAAACAAATCCACATCTACTTCCACTAGGCCTTCCAGGTGGAGCCCTGCGTTCAAGACCTTCTTTCCCTCCCCCTCCCATCCTGACTCACCAACCCTAAACCCCTGGGCTCCGACGCAGGCTCAGGTGAGGGGGACAGCTGGGGATGCCCACCTTGCATGGGAACAGGACAGGAGCTCTGCCTAGACCTCAGTCTCCTACTCCTGAACCACTGATGCATTTCATCTCGATACCTTTTGTCAAGTGCCTGCCCAGCACCGTTTGTGAATGTTTTTATTCCATGGAGGGTAACTTGAAGAGTTTAAGAAATTCCCCAAACTCAGTTCAAATTGTTTTCAACTACACACACCTGTCCTCTCAGCTACTTGGAAGGCTGAGGCAGGACAACCCCAACTTTGAGGCCAGACTGGGCAACTTAGCGACTTAGCAAGACCCTGACTCAAAATAAAACAGGAAAATAAAAAGAGCTAGGAAGAAGCTCATGGGTGAGGTCCTGAGTTCAATCTCCAGTCCTGCAAGAAGAAAAACAGTTCTCAGATCTCTCTGTGATTTACTGTACATTACTGCTCAAAAACAGAGAGCTGGGATAGAAGGTATGTGGTGAGCACCTTATGAAAATGCTCTACCTCCCCAGCCCCCCACAAGCCTGAGGGTGCAAAGCAGAGACCCCACTTTCCTGGCTCCACACTCTACACTGCCTGCACCTGCCTCCCGGGGTCCTCTCCTCCCCAGGCCGATGGAGCTGGGCAGCCTCACCTCACCAGTCTCTGGATGCCTCTCTCCCTGCCTCCCTCAGGGCGCTCTGACCTCTGGGCTAGACATGTGCCTGTGTCCCCTCAGGGAGCCGACCCTGGGCTGCTCTCCACCTGGAATTCAGCTCCTGGGGTGCACACAGCGGCCCCTCTCTACCCAGCGATACCCCCGGTCCCTCCTGCAGCCCTGTGTCTCCCCTGTTTCCTGAACACGTCTAACAGACCACAGGAGACCGACTTCCGCTTTGCCTGCGACACTGCCCGCTCAAAGGCGAGCTCTCCAGAGTGGCTGGGCCTGTGCCCGTGTGGCCAGCAGCGGTGGGGACACCCTGCTCTTGAGTCAGCCGCGCTGGGTCCAAGACACGCCGAACGATGAGTCCCAGGGAGTTTTCCCGGGCAGATGACGCATTCTGGGGTCTCACAGCAGCACCTGCCTCACTTTTCATTTCTTATAAAGATGGGGTCCCAAGACTCAAGAGAAGAAAAACTAAAACACCTGAAAAAGGAGCAGCAGAGAGCTTGTGGCCTCCGAGGGTGCCCTCCCCAGGCCCTCTGGGCAGGGGTTCCCCGGAGGCCTCGGTCCTCCAGCAGGCGGGCTCAGGAACGGAAAGGGCGGAGCCTGCGCTGGGAGCCTTTGGTTTCCTGTTTTCAAATGGCTGAGCCCATAAAGCCAGTTGCAGTTGCGAGCGAAATGATTTTATAGACTGCAGTGGTCTCTGCTGGACACCAGCTCCCCAGCCCTTCGAGGGTGCTAGCTCACCCCTTTATCTCAGCAGGCAAGAAAAGGAGGAGTGCCCGCCAGAGTGGGGGTGGCTAGAACTGCCAAGGGAAACTGTTCACCTTATCATGGCTACAGACTCCCCACAGAGGCTCACACCTCAACACCGGACCGAGAACAACCCGCCCTTCATGAACGGCGACAACCAACATGTCCGTTAATGCCATGTCGGGGTTCATGCTGGTCGCCAGCTGGCCCTTTTCTGAGCAAGTTGTCCCAAAACACCAGAGCATGGTCCTGAGTATTAGGGTAACTCCAGACCATTCCGCACAAGCAGACAGATTCTCTGATGTAAAATTACATCTGTACAACAAGAAGAGCGAGACGTGGGACTGGCACCTGCCAGACAGGGCAGGGGCAGAGACGGAAACAGGCAGGGGACACACTGAAAAGGCTGTGGTTAAACTTTCTGTCTGTAAACTTGAAGTCACCATAACAATGTGTTCCTCTGAAATATATTTCATTGAACAAGGCACAGAGCCTGTAACGTGACTGCAACCATTTCTTCAATAGGAGAGAGAGAGAGAGAGAGAGCGAGCGAGCGTGCGTGCGTGCGTGCGTGCGCGTGTGTGTGTGTGTGTGTGTCTTAGGTAGCCCATCTCCAAAAGGCTTGGGACCGGAACTATTTCAGATTTAGGATTTTCAGGTCTTGGAATATCCAGAGACACATGACAAACCGTCTGGGGATGGACCTCCGAATCTAAAAGGAAATTCGAGGGCCAGAGATGTAGCTCAGTAGCACTATGGCTGTCTGGCAAGCCCAACGTCCTGAGCTTGATGCTCAGTACTGGAAAAATAAAACAAAATAAATAGAAATTCATTCATGCTGAAACACACCTTACATACCACCCAGAGGTGATTCTCCACAGTATTTTCGATGCCTGTCTGCTTGGTTTCTGTTTTGCATTGTGTTTTGCAATCCCTGGGAAGACCCGGGGGCCGGTGCCCGCAAGGGCTGTACCACCCTGTTTTGACTCTGACCCCTCACACCAGGCCAGGTGTGAGATTTTCCACTTGTGGGCTCAAGTCTGTGCTCTAAACTGTCCAGACTGAGCCTTTCTGCCTTCAGACATTGTGGTCAGCCGGGGATTTAGCTCAAGTGGTACCGCACCCACCTTGAAAGCATAAGGGCCTGAGTTCGATCCCCGGTACCACCAAAGAAAACAAGACTTTGTGGTCAGGGTTGCCCAGCCTGCAAATACTCTATTATATGATACAGGGAAAAGGTGTCTGAGCCACAGAACGCCAGGGCTGCTTCTCTTGGGTCTATCCAATTTCTAAAATGAGCACACACTACATTTGCAACAAGTTTAAAGCACCAAGTGCTCTTCACACGGGACCTGACTGAGCGGAAGTGCAGGGTGACCCAGGCGGGCTATCTCCAGGCTACAATCTTTCAATACAAAGCCTGCTAAGTGACAGTGAAAGTAAACATCTTGCAAAAAGGGAGGAGGAGGGGCAGGAGGTTTCCCCTGGGCAAATTTTGCTTCTCCAAACAGAAGCTTTCAAACAAAAGCCACAGGAAGGTTCAGACAGCTCTTCCCGCCTCGCCTGCCTGCGGCTCCAGCTCTGAAGGAGGCAGCCTTGGGCCTTGCTCTGCCCGCCCCCACAGCTCCATCAAAGCCAAGCTACTGTCTACCTGTGGCAGGTATGTGAGATATTTTAATCCAAGGGGAAGAATTTTCACAGCATCATTCGTAGAGGAATTCAAATGGGCAGAAGCCACAGGTGCAGCCAGATGCCTCTAGGTACGTCCAGCTTGCGGATTTCTGCAGGTCAACAGCTAAATGAGGCCAGGCTTCCTCAGCATCTGGGACACCTCAGCCACATCACATCTGGGCCACAGTGAAAGCTCGGTCTGGCCCAGGTCTCGGTGGAACTAGGGTCCAGGACAGCAGGGAAGGGAAGTGTCCCTACCACCAGAGCCAAGCCTGGCCAGGCCGCCTTGGCAAGGCTCGTGGTCACCTTCCCGAAGCCTGGAGACAGGTTCTGCTTCCTGCTTTAGCAGCCTCAAGCATCCAGCCAGCATGGGGTCAAATGCTCTTTATGAAGACTATTAACTCAGAGGGTCAAAGATTTCTAAAGAAAACTGCCTGTGTGACAGGCGAGGCGATTGCTAAACTCTCACTGGCATAAAGGATGGCCAATTACTCAAATTCACAAGTTACCCAACCCTATGGACTGGAAAAGTCCTAAAGACAGACTAGAATCAGAGGGAGAGCCTGGCAGCTGTCTCCACCCACTGTCTCTGCCTCTCACCCTCTACAGGCACCACTGACAAAGGGTGTCCTTTTCTTTTGCATCACTACTCGCTCTCCCACATAGAGGGATCCGTAACTCTGGCCAAAGGGCTCCAAACTGTCAGGAGCTAGATCTGTGCCATGCTGTGGGCCCTTCTGCCTCTCCCAAGGTGATGGACAGAAGTAAAAGATCAACCATCTTTAGCCTACAGGGCACATAAATACTGCTGTGAATAACTTAAGAAATTCACACGTGATGGTGCACACCCTAATTTCAGCACTCCCAGGAGCATGAGACAGGAAGATGGCAAATTTAAGCCCAATCTACACAGCTGAGGGACTTAGCAAGATCCTTTCTCAAAACAAAATAAAAAAGGGTTGAGGATATAACACAGTGCAAAGACCCTGTGTTCAGAACCCACAGGGATTTGGGGAAAGAAAGAGAGAGGAAGGAAGGGAGGAAGGAAGGGAAGAAGGAAGGAAGGAAGGAAGGAAGGAAGGAAGGAAGGAAGGAAGGAAGGAAGGAAGGAAGGAAGGAAGGAAGGAAGGAAGGAAAGAAGGGGAGAGAGAGAAAAAAAGAAAGAAGGAAGGAAGGAATTCTTTAACAGTATGAAAAATCAGGGCCAGGGATTTAGCTCAGTGGTTCCGGCTTCTGCCTTGCAAACACAAGGTCCTGAGTTCGATCCCCAGTACCACATACCACAGTGCCAAATGTGGTGGCTCAAGCCTGTCATCCCAGCACTGGGAAAGCAGAGGCAGGAGGACTGCTATGAGTTAGAGGCTAATTTGGGCTACGCAGTGAGTTCAGGGCCAGCCAGAACTATAAAAGCAAGATCCTATCTCAAAAATAAAATAAAATAAAAGTATGAAAAAAATCACTTAACATCAGCAATTCAAAATGTAAATGTCCTATGTAATAACAAATTATTAATGCAAAGTTTTTGTGGAACTAGGTGTAATTTCAAAACAGGAAGACCTTCCAATTGAACTGTCTGCAATTCTACATTAAAGAGAATGTTTTGTAAGTAGGATATGCTACAAACTGTGAAAAAATACCACAAAATTATCCTTTAGAAGTGTGAATACTAAACAAATGCCATTTCTTGGGTGGAAAGAGGAGAAGAAAGGGAAGGTAGGAGGACAGAGGAGGATCTGACCAATTCCAAATGGCTACACTGAAAATCCAGCCAGAAAGCCACTTCCAGTCAATATTCTGATGAGTGCTGGAAATTCTAGCAAAGAGCCAATTACCAGTTGCAAGATTCCCTCGCAGTGTGTGTGTGGCTTGAGTTATTCCTAACTCTCGCACCGGATCCACAAAAGCGGAATTTCACGGAACCATGCACAGGTCCAGCAAAGCTAAAGCACTCCCACTGCAAGCTGACTCCCGCCCCTGATTTCCTTCCCGCCATTACCTGGCAGGCCTGTCCCAGCCACACCTGAATGGGTCTGGACACATCTCCGGAGCTCATGGGACTCTTTGTTTGAGCAGCTAGAGCCCCATTACGTGTGCACACACCCTGTCTTCCAGAGTCCGGCCTGGCCTCCAGCCACCCTGGGGACCTGGCACTCTGAGATGCCCATCTGTCTGATCCTGCCTGCTGCAAGCACCGCCCGGCTGCAGAAAGGCAAACGAGGTCCATTTTTAAATTCCCTTAGAAGTTTCACAACCACACGTTTGGGTGAGGACACAACACCGCTCTAGTTTGCTGACATGAAACTAAAAATACCCAGCTGCGAACAAAAAGCTATCTTTTACAGGGCTGGCTGGGACGCTGTGAGGTTCCATGTGGTCATACCGACAGGACCGAGCCTTGGCACCTCGGCTGCCTGCACAGGCTGAGGGCCCAGCAGGGCAGGGGGCGCTGGGGTCCCCTCACTGTCAAGGAATCCAGCTTCGCCAGCCCTGCCTGTCCTTTGCGGAGAACAGCGCTACTCCTGCCATCTGTCCAGACAGGCTCGATAGCTCCAGGCTGTCTGCTGCAAGTGTTAGGTACACACAGAGAAGCAGGGGAGGCGGCGGGGAAACGCCAACCCGTATCCCTGGAAGGAAATGTTTCCACCCCACTCCGCCTTGCAATTAGAAAAGCAAATTATTGCTGTGAGAAAGGTAACTCGGGGGCGTCAGAAATGGATTTTGTTGCCTACGAGCCCAGGGAGTCTGCTTCGAGGGAGGGGAAGGGGGTCCGGGGACCCAGGGCTGCCTCTGGGAAGGTTCTACCTGCCAGCTGGGGCACCCTCGTTCCCAGGTCCCAAACTTTCCTTCGGTCCCTCGTCCTGACTTTAGACGTGGAATGCTGCCTAAACCACTCGGGACCGGAGTCAGGGGGTTCATTCGCATGTGGCGGGGGGTGGTGTGCTCGGAGTCCGGGAATTGGGGAAACAGCCTGCCGGTCAGCTCCAGACCTGGCCGAACTTTCCTCCCACCCAGCGGTGACCCGGGCGCAACCAGGGAGCTCTGAGTCTCCAGCTCAGGGTTTGGGGGTGGAAGGGTGACGAGCCCGTCCCTGGGAAGCCAGCCGCAAGGTCACTGCGGTGGGCCCCGGGGTACTCTGCCAAAGCCGGGCACCGGGGCTCGGAGGCCCAGGACCCCGCTCCCCACCTGCTCTGCGCGACACGTGGGCGCCCTGTGTGCGGCCCGCCGAGGGACGGCGCTGCCCACCCGCGGGGACGGAGTTTCCTGCTTCTCCGACGCGGAGCCTCCGCGTTTCCCTGCCACCTCGCACCCAGGCGAGGGATACAAAGAAAAAAAGGAGGAGGGAAAAAAAACCAGCACCTCCGGCCCCCCGGGACCCCGGCGCGACCCAGAGCGTGGAGCACGAGAAGGGCGCGCGCCTCCCACTCCCGCCCTCGTCCCGGGAGGGGACTCAGAGCGGCCGGGGAGGCAGGGCGGAGAGGTAAGGCCGAAAGAGGCCGAGGCAGGCGGAGCGCGCGCGCGCGCGAGAAGCAAACATCCAACAAAACCAGGCGAACGCGCCCCCTACCTGGGTGCAACATACTTTGGAAATAGAAGATGACCAGGATGAAGGAGCCCAAGCAAGTGGCCAGCACCATCCGGCAGATCCTGCTCATCCTCATCACGTCCAGCAGCGCCGGCTTCATGGCTTTGTCCCGGCAGCGGGGACCCGGGGTCCGGAGCGCGCGAGGCGCGGCGGTGGGGACCCCACGCGCGGACGCGGCGAGAGCCGAGAGGTTCGGGAACCTACGGGGCTCCGGGCCCGGGGCGGCGATGCGGGGCCGAGCGGGCGGCGGCGGGGACGCGGGCCCGAGCTCCGGCTCTGCTCCGGCGCCGGCGGGGGTGCGAGGGACGGCGGTACCGCGAGCGCCGAGCTCTGGCGCGGCCGCTCCAGCCTCCGAGGCTACTTCATCGCGCTCCGGTCTATATATTCCGGGCTGGGCTCTACCAAGCGCGCTGCGGCCGGGAGGCGAGGGCGGGGCCGGCGTGATGTCCCCCGCCCGGACTTGGTCGCGTCCGTCGGCTCGGGGGAGTCCGGCGCGCTGCGCTCCCGCTGGGTCCCAAAGCCCTCTCTCAGCCGCCGTGGGGAGGGAGCGCGCGTCCGCGTTTCCGTGACGAGCCCGTGGGAGGGCTTGGGTGGCGTCGCCAGCGGGACACACCCGCCGGCGTTGGGAGGGGAGTGCCGGGAGTAGGTAGGCCCTGGGGAGGGGAGCTTGTGGACACCCCGTTAATGAAATTCCCCGGATTCCCCTTTGGCGACCCCAGGGGCTGGGAGCTTTCCTTTTTCTTTGAAGCCACAGAGGCTGAGCAAAGTTGGGGCGCTGACACCCCACCGCGGGGTGGGACAGCTGAGCCTCGGGGGCCCCAGCAGAGACACAGTGACACCCGCTTCACCCTACCTTCCAGGCCAAAGGGGTGTCACATCGGTTCCCCAGGGCTGGTGAGCCCCAGACCATGCATGGTGCAGGGTGCAGATGCCGGGGTCTCTGTCCCCAGGCCCAGCGAAGACCCTGAAGTCTGGCAGCGGGGTGGTCAGTCAGGGTGGTGCGGCTTCCTTGTGCTGAGCGACTTCAAACGTTGAGTTCCAGGGACTGAGGTCGTTGGACAGTCCATAAAGTGGCCACAAACTGCAAGGACTGTA
The DNA here is from genome assembly GCA_004025085.1 of Thryonomys swinderianus. Lineage (NCBI taxonomy): Eukaryota > Metazoa > Chordata > Mammalia > Rodentia > Thryonomyidae > Thryonomys > Thryonomys swinderianus. The sequence goes on along the minus strand of PVIC010004747.1, from coordinate 46,271 downwards.
CACTGGGTATGCGCTGTGAAGACCCTGTGCACCTCAGTGCCTCAGTCTCCCCAGGGCTTCACCAAATGGACATCTCCGAAATCAGACTGCACCCAGACGGGTCAGCACAGTCCCCAGCTGTGGCCCAGACACCTCAGGGTCTTCCCCGCGTCCTCCTGTGTGGGACAAGGAGGTAACCACGTCAGCACCTGGCCTCAGGAGGCAGAGACCATCGATTACAGTTCCGTTTGTACCATGTTAATTCGTGCCCACTTGCAAATGAGCCACTTTGCCAAAGGCAGCCAAGGGGAACCAGTTTTAATACAAGTCTCCCGTATTGATGCCCCCAAGGGAGGCTGGGACAGAGCTGCATCCCCACCCATCCCTCCTGCACCCAGGCTCAGGCTCCTCGAAGGGCAGAGCTGGTGAGTCAATGTATCAGCCCTCCCAGGAAGCGCGGCCTGCAGTGCCAGGCACAGTCTAGCCCTGGTCAGCGAGGCCAGGAGGGCACGAGATTTGTACCCAGGTCTCCCGAGTGCTGCTTGCATCCTGGGGCAATCACACTGCCAATGTTGACGGTCCGGACACGCAAAAAGTGGCTTGGGAGGTCACAGGCAGAAAGTCAAATTCCTTGTGGCTCCACTGGGTCACACAGATGCTGCCCACACCCTATCTCCATTCCATTCCCACTGTGCAGGGTGGGCACAGCTCCCGCAGCTCACCTGCCGCCCCTTCTGAGGTCTCCAGTTTCTCCCCCAAAGTTGCCTCCTTCCTCCTCTAGGCTGTGACAAGCAGATCCAGCCCCTCTTGGGCTACCGTACTCTGGCAGTAGTGCCTTGGACAGCCACACTTCCCTGTCACTAAGTCCCAGCATGGGCCAAAGCTCCTCTAGTGGCCATGAGTAAGAGTCTCCATGCCAGGCATAAAGGGCAAGGTTCTGACTCTCTTGCCCTCTCCGTGGTGTACACAGACAACCCACTATGAAGACAGCTGTCTCTTTCTTTCCATTCCTAGCCTAAGAAAACTGTGTGGCCCCTTTCCTGGTGCTACATACCGACAAGATACCAGGCAATGTAAATGGGTGACACTGAGAGGGATGGAGGGGTTTTATCTTTTAAAATGTTGAAGAGAGTAAGAAAAGGCTGCCTCTAAAATCAAGCATTTTAGCTTCTCAGTGTTTGGTCAGGATGGGCAAACTTATGCTGTAGTAACAAACAGGCCCTGACATCAGCAGCTTCTAACACAGGATTTATGTGTCTGTCCAATACATGTCTCTGTGGGTTGGCAAGGGATTGTCTGCCCCTGCCCCCAGTATTGAAGACTGAACCCCAAGCCTTCATATTGAGCTACATTTCCAGAACCACCTTCCCCTTTTTTGAGAAAGGTTCTCATTAAATTTCAGACTTGGGATCCTCCTGCCTCAGCGTCTCAGAATGCTGGGATTATAGGGAGACACTATCACACCCAGCTAGTGCTGCTATTTGTTCCTTTCACAAATGAAGCCAAATGGCCACCATCAGGGTGACACTGGTCACAACACTGGCAGAAAGGGGAACCCTGGAGATCTTACCCAAACAGTTAGTGATTTGGGTCAGGGGGAGCACAAGTTTTCCCTCAACAACTTTTGCCTCTTAGGGTTCGTGTGTCCCACTAGCATTTAAGGACCTGGCTTAATCACTTCACTCCCTGGACTCAAGAACATACGGGTGAAACCGCAGCCTGCCCAGTCCAAGCCTGGTGTGGGCGGGAAACACGTGTGCAGTAGAAAGGCCATGTGTGCCACTGGTCTTAGCAAATCCCCGGAAGAGGAAGAAATAGTGCGAAGATGCAGGTCTGCCCACATGCGGTGCTATGCGCGGAGGGCCCTGCAGGCCTGGCCCACTGCACTGCATGTCCTGTGGGGACCCGAGGAGATGGCAGCGGCGCCCCCCTGGGATCCCTGCTGCAAAGAGGAGCAGCCCAGATACCTGGTAGACAGAGGCTCTTTGGCATCCCTGGGGGAGGGGCCTCGGCCTCTGCCCAGCCCGCTCCTCTGAGCAGAGCCCTCTCCTTCGCGCCGCCTGGGCACCCGGAACACAAAGCCCCTCAGAGAGCAGAGCACAGGCGGCGACTGTGGGGCCGGAGGGAAAGCCAGGCACGGGGTGACCTCAGGTACAGATCCCTCCGGGGCAACCACAGGCTCAAAGGACACTCAGCTGGCAGGAGGGCGGGAGACAGAGAACACCAGAGGAAAGGAGAGAAATGCCCCCCTGCTGCTCTCTGCTCGCTTTCTCTTTTTAATTTAGTGTTTAAAGGTCATCTGCATTTCTATCCATGCTGTTGGTTGTACACATTCCTGGGGGATGCTCTGTGTAGGACTGAACTGAGCAGCTTCCGGGGGGGGGGGGGGGGCCGCTGTTGTCTTCTTACAGAAGGGGAAGCGGAGGGAAGATGAAGGTGGTGACATCATACCCTGGTACATACTGTTGTGGCGCTTGTCCAAGGTCCCCACCTAGAAGCCAGGTGACATGCAGACCCTGCCTGAGCCTCCCAACCCATCCGCCCACACACCTCCAGGGCCATGAGGCCTCTGCGGCCGCCTAGGCCTTCCACGGGCTCCTTTTCACCACCAGCCCCTCAGCCCCTCTTGGGACCTTCCCCAACCCCCTGTCCAGTGGCCTCCCTCCTGGCTGCTCAGGGGATGACACGTTACCGTTTCCTGCACTTGAAAAACAGCCTCGTCAAGAGCAAGGGGATTGAGCCAGATGTGGTGGCTCTGGCTGTGATCCTAGTACTCAGGAAGCTGAGACAAGAAGATCACTGCAAGTTCAAGGTCATCCTGGGCTACAGAGTGGTTCAACCCTAACCTGCGCTGCATGGCCAGGCCCTGTTTTACACAATAAAAAATTTAGAAAGATCACAGAACACATTCATGTGCATACATGAATTTAAGTGTACAGGACAGGATTTGAACCAAAGGCAAAAGTTCTAGGCCCTTGTTCTGGAGGCATCAGCCACATTTTCACAGACTCCAGACACTGCGAGACTCTCCAGGCCCCAGCAGGCAGCCCACGGTGCCACAGGAGAGAGTGCAGAAGCTCGGGGTAGGAGGGCCAGCAAGCAGGGACTCGAGGAGGGCCTCATCCCTGGGCACCCCAAATGTGCTGACTTTCAGAAAGCTCCTCCGTCCTGCAGCCAGCACCCTACCGACAGCAGGAGCCAGCCTTCCAGACCGACCTCAATGGACGCAAACAATCTCCACCTTTGTGTCCCTCTGCTGGGGCACGGTGAGCCTGAGCTGGCAGCTGTTTACGACCCTCCTTCTAGATGAAAAGGGCTTCTGTGTGCCTGTCGCCAGGCAGCGGGCGAGCTGGGAAGTCCGGGTCCAGCAGAGACTCCCCCAGGCAGCCCTGGTGTTAGCTGTTTTCCCCTAAAGGCTGAAACCCCCAGATGTCAAGGACAGTGAGCAAAGTGAAAGCCACAAATGAAAATGTGATGAGAATGGAGAGAAGGACAAAGCGTTTTAACCCCTCTGTGAGTAAGAAGAGCTGATGGGAACCCTGAGGATGACCCCACTAAGCCCCAACTGGCCAAAGATACACACACAGAGAGGTGCCTGTGACGCAGGAGAGTTAAGGGCTAACTCTCCAGCTGAAACGCGAGTTCGTGTTCTCTAAAAATCAAAGAATGAATTTTAGGAACGACAGAGGTTTGAGCAGGAAAATTTTATTGAGAGGGAAAGCTTCCGCCTTAAGAGAGACAGAAGGGGGGGCCCGGAAAGTGGGTAACCCCCCTACCTCACTTTTTAGAGGGCTTTTATAGAGCAAAGCCATGAGGTGAGGCGGGTCTGAAATAGGGGGCTACGAATTAGATTTGAAAGAAATGGGCAAACTGTGACTAACCAGTGGGTAAAGGACAAGCATAGTTACTTCAGCAACCTTTTGACTGAATAGGGTCCATTGAGAAATCAGACCCTAGAGGGTCTTGCTTGTCCAGAGACTCCTCCAGGTGGTTCAAGGTCCTGCCCATTATCTGGGGATTTTGCAAATGTTGCATTCCAGGGAGGGGCTGGATCTGGATTTTGACATTTCATCCTGAGAGAGTGAGGTCTGCCGGTGACTGCTATCTGGAAGTGAAGTTCCTCATTTATGGGGTTGACCTTTGAGGATGTCCTCTTTTGCAAGTCTTTCAAGAGCCGGCCCTATCTATTCTGCCTACATATGTCTACCTGGCTATTCTACCTATAATACCTGGATGATAATACACACCCAGTTTCAGGGGTGAGAGAAGCAAACCAAACGATAAAACAGTAAGACACCTCTTTCTTTTTCTCTCTGCTTCTCTCTCTCTCTCTTTCTTTCTTTCTTTCTTTCTTTCTTTCTTTCTTTCTTTGCTTATCTCTCTTACCCTGGTTCTCTTCTTCCCTCCCTCCCTCTCTCTCTCCCCCTCTCCCTCTCCCCCTCTCTTTCTGTCTCCCTTCAATATGTGACCCAGATTGGCCTCTAACTCATAGAGATCCCTCTGGCTCTGCCTCCCAAGTACTGGGATTATACACATGCCTCAGTGTGCTGTGAGCTGCGCCACTCTTAAGTCTATCAAAGTAGAGAAGACGTCTGTTGACGACTACGCTGATGCTGGGAGGAAGGAGTGGGAAGGAGATGCCTGTGCCGTGCTGGGAGAAGCAACGGGAACAAGCCCTGTGGAGTCCACTTTGGAAGGTGTTTCGGTCACTTTCTTCGTCACTGAGACAAAATACCTGACTCCTGCAACTTAAAGGTTGGGCATTTCCCTTGGTTACCAGTCTGGAACTCTTTTCAAAGATCACATCATGCCACTACACCCAGCTTTGTGATATGTGGTACTGGGGATCGAACTCGGGACCTCACATCTGGCATCTGCCAGGCAGATGCCAGAACCACCGAGCCAAATCCTTGGCTGAGACTTTTTTCCAGTGAACAGTCCAATGTCTCTCCTCCCGGCCTCCCAGAGTTCTTTAAGAACACTTATGCTCTCTCGCCCTCCGGGTTAGTGGAGTGGTGACCATAAACAAGGAACTCACACTGAAGCGTGACAGAGTCTCACTTCCCAGCTGGAAACGTCAGGATTAGAAAGTAAACTTTAAGATCTTTTCTCATCCTGACTGGTTGAGTCTAGAATTGTGGCCTGCGCCTGGTTTTTGGAAAGGTGAGGAGCGGCACGACCATGCGCGGAGTTCTACTGGAGGCTTACGGGAATGGTCTCCAGGGCCTCCAGGAGTGTCTCTGGCCCTCACAGTGATATTTCTCAAAAAAAGGGGGCAAATGGGGCCGGAGGGTTAGCTCAGTGGTTCCGGCGCCTGCCTCGCAAGGTCCTGAGTTTGATCCCCGGTAACCACATATAATGCTGGGCGTGGAGACACGCCCACCAACAATCAACACCGCATACCACAATGCCGCACTCGGGAGGCAGGGACAGGAGGATTGCTGAGTTCGCGGCGGCTTGCCTGGGCACCATAGTGAGCTCAGGGCCAGCCTGAACTACAAAGCGAGACCCTGTCTCAAAAAGCAAAAAAAAAAAGGGGGGGGGGGGCAAAAAGACCAAGTTGAATAATGGATACTGGCAAACAGTGCCCTGGGAATAGAAATCTGGTTTTGTGGAGTCAGATGTTTAATATTCAGGATGTTAAATCATCTCTTTATGATAATGATTAACCTCTGGTCTGAAAATGAAATTAAGAGGGTGATCAGCAAAGGGGGGGCAGCAAAGACTGATTGCACACAGCAGTTGGCAGTTTCTAGAGCCACAGAGACAGGAGGGCGAGGCCCCGGGAGTGCAGAGGGCCTCCGAGGGTGCCCGGCCAGCCCTCCGACGCCATCCGGGGCCTCTGAACCAGCTGGGTCCCACTGGAGGTGTGAGATCAAGCCCAGAAGTGCAACCTGGTGACAGACAAGGGTGAAGGAGGAACTGCACCAGGAAGGAGGGAAACGGCAACTCCCGGCAGGAGTGCACTGTGGGTGGAGAGGCACAGGCACATTCCCGTTTTCACTGCAAGGTCCGCAACACTTGCATGGGACCTGCCTCCTCGTGGACAGAACTGGATTCTGTGCAACTGGGTTGAAGTGCATGAAACCAGTTCTCAGAAGGGCCCGTGTCGCTGACATCTGGCCGAGTGACGGTGTTAGGAATAGAGAGGCTCAGACCGCAAACTCCAGATACCTTTAACAAAAAGTTCTTTCTCAGCTTATGCAAGTGTCATTTTTGGTGGGCACAGCCAACTATATCTGGCCTTCAAGATGCATATGGGGGACATGTCTCTTCACAGCACTCTGCCCTGCTCTCTCTTGTGCTTTTGTGTTCTTGGGCGGCTGCCGCCTGCCCCCACCTCCCTTCTCCAGCGTGGTGTCCACTGTGGAAAGACTCTGGCTCTTCCCTGACAGCCGAGAGGGGGCCTTGCTGTGCTCACCCGCCCGCCTTCACCTGTCACTGTGACAGAGAATGTGGTGTCCGCCCTGTGTAGTCCCGGGTAACAACCCGCTGTGTGCTAGAGCCAGCAGTGGGTCAGCCCATCCCCATCATGAGAACTATGACCAGGGCCAGAACAGACCTGAGAGGCCAAGAGCAGAGACCCTTAGTCTGCAGCCCGCCAGAGAGATGGGTATCATTGTACCCGAAAATCGTCCTCAGAGGCCTTACGTTCAGAGGTGGGGCTGATAGGAGGGGCCGCGTCCCTCAGTCTCTCTCTGTCTCTTTCTCGCTCTCTCTCCCTCCCTCTCTCTCTCCCTCTCTCTCTCTCTCCTCCCTCTCTCTCCCTCCCTCTCTCTCCCTCCCTCTCTCTCTTCCTCCCTCCCTCTCTCTGTTTCTTTTTCTCTCCTTTCCAGCTAAAGCTTATCCCCAAGGTGACCATTCCAAGAGCACAGAAATCCTTCTTTACCCCAGACACAAAACTCACAGACTCTGTGGCCACCCTGTCATAAATTCTAGAAAACGCAAACTCATCCAGAGAAACAGAAAGCAGATCCATGACTTCCGGGTGCTGGGGTGGGCGGAGAGAAAATGGGTCACACAAGGGCATGAGGAGGCTTCTGGAGGGACTGGGGTCATCATTATCCTGATAATGACATGATACCACAAATGTGCAAATATATTGGATCCAATTATATAGTTTATTGCCTATCAATTATACCTCAATAAAGCTATAATGAAAAATAAATACTCTAAAAAAAACAACAGATGGGCCGGAGGGTTAGCTCAGTGGTTCTGGCGCCTGCCTCACAAGCACAAGGCCCTGAGTTCAATCCCTGGTAACCACATACAATGCTGGGCGCGGAGACTCATACCCACCAGCAATCAATACCACATACCACAGTGCCAGGTGTGGTGGCTCATGCCTGTAATCCCAGCACTCAAAGGCAGAGACAGGAGCATTGCTGTGAGTTCAAGGTTTGCCTGGGCTACATAGTGAGCTCAGAGTCAGCCTGCACTACAAAGTGAGACCCTGTCTCAAAAAAAAAAAACAAAAAAAAAACAGATCAGCCTTTACTTGTTCTGGGTAGCTTTTCGTGATAGAGAAGATAGTACCAAATTCCAGAATTTACACATCTTACAAACATGGCTCAGGGAGAGGACTGGTGAACTCTGTCGACTCCTGGATGCTAACTGCACAAACTTCCCTGCCTCTGTCACATGACCTCTCACCCAGACACAGGCTTATTATTTTCTTTGAGACTGACACCCTTTCAATTCTCCTGACTGCTTTTCCCCCTGCATTTTATTCAGGACAATTTGACTAGCATCACTAGGATCTATCTACCACCCTGTGGCCTTTCCTCTTCTGAGTAATGAATTCTACTGCCAGTGACTTTTTTTTTTTGAGAGAGAGAGTCTCACTACGTAGCCCAGGCTGCCCTCGAGCTCATGGCAATCCTCCTGCCTCAGGTTCTAAAGTGCTGGGATTATAGTCCTGTGACTTGTAACAAAGGCATCTCAAACGGGTGGTGAGATTCCAGTGGCCACTGAAGAGGAAATCTTTGTCACACAGCTGGGGCCTGAGTTGGCGTCTTCGTGGGACAGGCCTGCGCTCCTCACCAGCTTGCAGGAAGCCAAGCAGTAGTGGCTTCTATTACACGGAGCAGCTTCTCGGTGCCCCGAGGACTGTCTTCTCTCCTGCTGCTATGATGGTTCTGGAAGCTGGAAGTTCAACATCAGGGGCCAGAGAGCCGCCTTCTGGGAAGGACCCTCTTCCTGCTCTGCTTGAGGTTTTTCTCTGGATTTATGTCACACCAAAAGCACCACCTCCTTGCTGTGTCCCCACAAGGCAGAGAGACTTCGGAGGATGCCATCCATCTGCAAAGACCCCACCCTAGGACTCAGTCACCTCTCAAAAGCCCACCTCCACACGCCACCCAGGGGATGAGGGGCCCCGTGCTCCTCTTCTAGGGGGAAGGCACATGCACTCTTGGTTGGGGTGACTCCTCACCCCACCCAGCTTCCGGTTCCGGTTCTTCGTGATTCTCACAGGAGTCCAGAGGCCCAGGCCCAGCACGCGCCTTGTCCCCACCACTTACCTGCACCATCTCAGGATGTGTAAGCCACTCAGCAAGGAACTGAGCAACTGAAAGCCTTTCTCCCTCACCTACGCTGTCTCGGCTTTACTGTACACGCTAACAGCAGGTGGGACAGCTGAGTCCCACTGGCGGAAAATTCCTTTTCAAGTGCTAACGCCTCTCTCTGGTTCTGTCACACCAGAAGGCTCCTTCGCTCTTTTCAGCCAGCTGGCAGCAGGGAAGGAAAGCTTGGGGGAAGAAACTTGGGGAGCCCTCAGCCTCCTGTCCACCTTCCTCGGGGAGAGCTTACAACACCATCAGCCCTGTCTTGAGTCAGTGGATTCAACAGAAAATCAACTGCACAGGACCAGCAAAGCAGCCCGGCCTCCTGCATGCTGCCACGGGTGCGAGGGGGAGTTCCACGCAGCAACCCGGGCAGGAGACAGCCCCCAGTTACTCATCAAACACGTCACAGCTTAGATTAGAGGCCTCCAGAACCTCACGCACTCAGGTGTGCAGCTTTGGGAAGGTGACCAGGTTATGGGTGCTGTGGCTGGCTTACTATGAGGACCCGGTCACAGCGCCGAGGCCTGGAAGGTCCTGTCCCTTCTCGGCTCCTCCTTGCTCTCTACCTCTGTCGCCCTGAGGTGAGCAGCTGCCCCTCCAGACCCTCCTGCCATGCCATTTCTGTGTTTCAGCCTATGGAACAATGTGGACTGAAACTTCTAAACAGGACCATGGTAGCCCGTCCTCTGAATGTGAGCGGCAGGGCAGCGAGGGACTCTAACAAAATGCTAATTCAGTTATGGCAGGAAGGTATTTGTGGAGATGATGAGCATCTCTAATTAGTTTACCCTGAAGAGGGAAGATTAGAATAGCTTCCCTGAGAAGACTTCAGTGTCCCCGGGACCCCCAGGCCCTTCCCAGAGCTCCCCAGGGGTCCCAAGGTTTGTGCAGCTCCCAGACTTGAAGCTTGAGTTCCTCAAGCCAAATCCAAACCGTGGCTGTCTTGATATCAGTGATCAGCTACTTCTGTTCTGTAGCAGGATCCCAGCTGATTCTGGGGCTCCAGCACCTTTAGCCAAACTGCAAACGGGCTGCTCTGTGGGAGCCTTTACTGCCAACACCAGCTTGCACCGCACATGGATAGGCTTTTGCTCTGTCCATCTCTCAGGAAGAACTGGCCTAGGGACCCGGCTCACAGTCCCTTCTGGAGCCTGCAGGAGACCCCGTCCCATTTGGATCCCTCGTTCTTTCTGCACCTACAGCACTCACTTGAGCCAGGGGTGGAGCCCTGCTCCCAGGACAGCACGCCCCCCGCCAGCCTTTTAGACCCTCTTAGACCCTCACCCTGACCCCCAGAAGCATCCTCTAAGCTGCCTCCAACCCAGGGGGAAGCTCAGAGCTCCTTCTTCAAGAGGAAAAGGTAGGTAATGATGCTTTCTCTATCCAGCTCACAGAACTGTTACAAGTCAAGTGTGATAAAGCCTTACTTTGAAGCTTAGTCTTGAAGGTAGATAGATCATCATTATCTTTGTCATTATTTTAGTTATTATTGTTACTATACTATACCCAGTGATTGTTTTCTGCCTGTCCACATCCCCTTCCTAAAAGAATTCACCTTTATCCGCTCAGCAACTGGTGTCTTGTCCACCAACTGCATCTGTACCAACTGGGGTAGAGAAGAGAGTAGAGGAGACTTTGAAGTCCTTAGGAAACTGGTGAGAGGTGTTGGCTCAGGACCTCTGAAGAAATTGCTTTACATGAACTAGGATCGTTCGCCTGTTAACTTCAGAAAAACTAACCACAAGAACTTGAGAAAAATAACTGACCTCTGAGCCGCAAATTCACAGTTAACTGTTAGATAGGACAAGAGATTACAACCACTGGGGAAGGGACAGACAGACAGTAAGAGAGGGCAAAAATAGAGAGGGAAGAGCAAAAACTGTCACCATGCACCAAGAAAAATAAACAACCAACAAACAAATGCTTAGAATTTATAGCAACACTGCCAGATACAAGATTAGTCCAGAAAAATCAATACTGTTTCTTTATACCCACAATAAATCTATAGAAAAAAACCTGTAATACACATTTTCTACTTTATTTTTTGAGACAGGATCTTGCTACATAGCCCAGGCTGGCCTCCAATTTGAGATGATTCTTCTGCCTCAGCCTCCTGATTACTGAGATGATAAGTGTGCACCACCACATCTGGATTTTTTTTTTCATATTTCAGTGACCTAAAATTGGGATGTTTCTTACACTGATGGCATCCTAGATCTGAAAAAATACAGAATGGAGAAAAGGATATTGTTCATAACAGTCAATGATAGAATGTGTAAAATAATAATATGTAGGTCCTTTGAGGAAGAAACTTTAAAAAAAAAAAAAAAAAGACCTAACCATGAGCTCAACCCAAGAAGTTCCTTTGCTTATTTTGCAGCAGTAATCAAACTCAGGAGCTCATGCCTGCCAAGAAGGCACAGCACTGCTGAGTGGCAATCCGGCCCTTTTCTCCGGTTTTTCATGGGATGATTTTACCAATTTCATGCTAGGAAGGTGTCAATTCTTCCTATATTAGCCTATAAACTCAATGCAATCTTAATAGACTCTATTTGGAGTTTTAGAGAAAGTCAATGAGCTAATATTCTATACAGATAAAAAGCTTCAGTGTGAAAGATAAAACCACCAAGTGAGCACGAGGTGAGCGGAGAACATCGCTATGACATGGGCCAGAGTTTTGCAGCCTTTTCTGAGCAGCACCTGGCTGGCTTCAAAGTCCTGAGCTCAAGCTTCCCTCTGCCTCCGCCAGAGCATAGCTGGGATGACAGGTGTGTATGACCATGCCTAGCTGCAACCCTTTAAAAATTAGCACTTTTTAGAGAGCTTTTTAAAACTTTTTTTTCCCTAATTGCAACCCTTCCCATTGGGACAAATTCAGTGTCACAGTTATACTGACTTCTCCTTTTCATACTGGATGTACATCTGTACTTTGTATATTTAAAACATTATTTTTCATTTCCTAACAACCAGTTTTTACTCATCTGGGAAAATATCACCTCCTCCCCCACCAGCTGAAACACACACATAGGGCTGCGGGAGAACTTAGAAAGAGCACAAACCACGAGGCAGGACCCTGCCAAGTGTGACTGATGCCCTCGGCCGCCCCAGCCACGGCGCACGCGTGCGTATTAGTGCGTGTGCCCCTGGTCCTGCCCTCAGTTGGGGCCAGAGGCCTGGCCAGAGGCAGGCTGGGTCCAGGCAGAGTCATCCTGGGCGCTGAGCTGGAGGCTTCGAGAAGCATCTGCGGCAGGTACCAGTGGCTGGCCAGAGTCAGCCCTGTCCCTGTGTGCCTGAAGCCCCTGTTCTTCCAGCTGCTGGCAAATTGTCTCCCTCAGCTTCTGGAACCCACGTCCCTTCCTTGGCCTGTGGCTTCCACCTCAGGCTTTTCAATCAGCAACATCCAGTCACGTCTGCAGAAATCTGTTCCTAAAGACTACAGACTAGACAGGGCCCACCAAAATAACCCAGGGTGAGTCTGTGAGGCATGCCCCCATTTATACCCACAAAGGCCCCGGGTTAGCGTTTGATTGGTATCGGGGACAGGAAACTTGAGGTGACATTTTAGAGCCATGCAGAGCAGAATGATGTGATGATAAGATCTCTGCACCACAGAGGACGCTGCGGGCAAAACCAAAGGACGAAGAAATAAAGGACAACATTTCAGTTTCTAAAACTTACAAGGAGTTAACACTTATGCTCCACGAACACAAAACAAAAACAAAAGGCCCTGCAGACTAGTAAGAAAAAAAAAACACAGTAGGAAAACGGGCAAGAAATAAAAACAGGCAGTTTACAGAAGTGGTCATTCAAACTACAGGAGGGCAAAGAGGTGTTCAAAATCACCTGTCATGAGAAATGCCAGTTTTAAAAACACAGGATTTTACCTTTTTCTTATTTGGGAGAAATTAGAAGGCTGAGTGGTGCTAAGGCCTGGTGAGGACAGAAGCACAGCTCTAAGACTACTTCACCGAGAAACAGGCCACCACCCCCTGCTGGGTCCCAAGAGGACCCCAGGGAAGCCTTGCGGAGCTCTGTCGGGGACACACGCCGGGCACCAATGTTTCATGGTGGAGGACGGTTTACAGAGGTACTCGTGAGAAGCAGAGGCATAGATGGAACCCCAGAGTCATGGAGCACCCCAGAGAAACGGCCCGGAGGGAGAGGGAGGTGTGGCCACGTCATCCACACAAACTGAGGCATCCACCACCGCAGGCGCGAGTGGCAGTGCATTAGCGTGCCTGTGGCCTGGGAGGGGTGAGGGAGCCAGCTACAGGAGCCCCAGAGGCTGTGGGTTTGTTTTTTTGTTTTTGTTTTTGTTTTTTTTTGAGACAGGGTCTCGCTTTGTAGTTCAGGCTGGCCCTGAGCTCACTATGTAGCCCAGGCAAACCTTGAACTCCACAATCCTCCTGCATCTGCCTCCCGAGTGCTAGGATTATAAGTGTGAGCCACCATGCCCGACTGAGTCTGTGGGGTTTTACACAACGTCCCATCTGCAGCCATGATGAACTCAGTCTTCTGCCCCAGGGTGTTTGACAGGCTAGCCGGCTTCAGGGATGCCCGGCCCAGGCTCCTGCAATGGCACCAGGGTCCCCTGCCCCCTTGTGTCACCTGGGTGGACTCTACCTTCAGATGCCTGGGACAGAAAGGAAACTGGCTTTGCAAGACAAAGTGTGAGTTGGGGTCACAGACTTACCACGCCCAGCCAGACTTGTGGTTGAAAGATTAACATCTATTACCAGGCTTCCTGCTTTGTGATTTTAGCCACCGGAACCATTGGACTGTGGCTGCCTGAGGTGCCTGTGTGGTCAGAGCAGATGCTGCTCTGCAGCAGGACAGGACGGCCAGAGCCCCGGGCTGTGTTTCTGTGGCGCCCGTGCTGCCCAAACCTCAGCTCTCACTAAAGCTGGCTCTTGAGCTTGGATTTTATCATGGTGGTATTGGGAGACCCATGTCCACGAACGACTCCATGGGGTCACACTCTTGGCCGGTCCGAGGGGATTTGCCTTCAGGGGCGCTGGGGGCTGCACCATGGCACCCTGGATTCTCTTAGTGCCTGGGAATTGCTGGAACCAGCGGACACAGACCCAGCAGCCCGGAGCACAGAAGCCTCACCCACCCCTGGGGAGAGGAGCAGTTCCTGCTGGAGCCCCACTCTCCCTGCTGCAGGGGCTCCTCGGACCCCCCCTTCGCTGTGCTCCTAGACTCGTCCCTGCCACCCGCTTCCGGCTTCCCCGGCCTGCTTTGGGGGTCTGCCTCTGTGCCCTCCCTCCTCCTGTGGAGACGCGGAGTCTACTGCTCAGGACTGGCCACACCCTAACCCAGCCCATCCACAGAGGCCCTGTTTCCTAGGAAAGCCAGTTCAGCACTCCCAGGAGGACAGGGTTTGGGGGACTCAACCCACACCTGAAAGCCTGCACCATGCCCAGTTTCCACGGGCAGCTCCCCGCCAACGCTGTGAGCAGAACCCTGGCCCAACCCTGTCTGCAGCCGGTGCGGCAGGGCCAGGGAGACGCCAGGTAACGAGAGCAGTGAACATCAGGGCCCACGTAGCCAGCCTCAGACTGTGCTCTTCCTGCCTCAGCCTCCAGGTAGCTGGAGGTCCAGCTCTGCGCCACCACACCTAGCCCTTGGGTCATTTTTTGAGCCCTGTTCTGTTATCTGTCACCACAAAACCAATCACCCCAACCTTGGTGGCCTCAACAATGATGGCCATGTCTCTGCTCCTCCAAGCCACCATCTAAACAGAGGAACCGCTCCTCTCCCGTCTGGTCAGTGTCCCCTGGGGCAGCTCAACTTAGGGCCCAGGCTGGCCCACCTCACAATGACTCTCGGTCCTTCCACATGTGGTCTCAGGGGTGTCAGAGCTCGTGCCCCAGGGACAGGAAGCAGGATCCACCCACTCAAGCCACGGCCACCAGACCCACCAGTGCCACCTCTAGTGTCCGGGGTGGTGTTGCAATCTCAGCCCAGACGGGGAGAAAACGTTTCCGCTTCTCCATGGCAGGTGAGTCGCACGCTTCATGCTGGGCAGGCACAGGGAAGAGGCTGAGCATCACCTCCACCGTCTGTCCACAGTATCTCACGGAAACCTGGAATGTTTATGCCACGATGTGGGGTGACGAACACATCAAAGATGCCCTCGCCTTGGGGCCTATGCTGTGCACGTCATACCCAAGTGTGTCCAGCCGCAGGAGACGGGAAAGACAGTGCAGGCGGAACTAAGGCTGCTCTCAGCTCTCCCTGAGCCAGGGAGGCTCTCTTGCCACCCCAGTGGGCCCCCAAACGGGAAAGGAGTGGACGCGGGCACGTGGGCCAGCCGCAAGCGAGGGACCGCCCACCCACGCTGGCTGTAGTGACCAAGAAGAAGCCATGACAAGGCCCATGTGGCCTCTTCTAACACAGGACAAGGCAGGGACCTGGCTCCCAGCTTCCAGCGGATCCTGCCAGTGAGACCATGTCAGATTCCAGCCTATAGAACTGAAAGGTTCAAAGAACGATTGTACTGTAGCAAATTTCCACAGGAAACCACACCCAGATGCCGATGTCCCACACCCTGCAGAAGTGAGAGTCAAGGCTGGGGTCACCCACGGCATGGGTCAACACCCAGTCCAATGGCTTTGGACCCATGCTCCTCACCACCAGTCTCCAGCCACAGAGGTGCGTTACCCAACCTCTCAACCCAACTGGGATGAGGCTCCTGACATAAAAACCTGGAGGCAGAAAGGTTTACTCGTCCAAGGCTTCAGAGCTTCTGTCCATGGTCAGCCAGCCCACCTGTGGCCTGAGGTCAGGCAGAAACATCATGGCGGAAGGGCCTGGTAGAGGGACGCTGCTCTCCTCATGGCAGCCAGGAAGCAGAGAGGGAGAAAGAGCCACAGAGGAACCAGAGACCCCAAAGCCACATCCCCTTCCCTAGGCCCAGTCCCGCTTGCACTGGCCCTGATAATGCCTCAGGGACATCTCACTAGTGGGGACTCTCTCATGATCAGTCACCTCCCAGAATCCCCTGCTCTGAACACAGGAGACTTAGGGGCACATTTCAGACCTAAGCCCTCACTGGGAGCTTCACAAGCTGGTAGAGAAGCAGGCGGACACACCAAGCTCTTCCATGGCTGGTGGGAATATGGACTGGTACAACCAGTGTGGAGATTCCTCAGAACCTTGAAACTAGAAGTTCCCCTCTGTGCAGCTGGCCCCCACTAGGTGTCTCCCTGAAGAGTCAAAGACATCCTTCTACAGGGATCCCTGCACCCATGTCCAGAGCCGCACACTTCACAAAAGCTCCCTGGCAGCAGCCCGTCCGCCCATCAGTGGTTGAGTGGGTAAAGAGGGCGGGGTTTCCACACAGAGCCCCAGAGCAGAGCAGCAGAAGGGCCCGAGTGGCTTCTGTGCCAGGCCCAGGTCACAAGGGTCACCCAGAGCCCAGGGCCCTAGCAGCATCAGCACCCCCACCACCCCAGCACCTACGTGCACCCCACACCACTGCCCAGACCACCCAGCATGGGGCTGCCTGAGCCCTCGGGCCACGTGGGGCCTCAATCCCTTGGCTGTGTTTCAGGGGCTACGGGGCAGAAGAATGGCCATGGAAAAGCCAGGCTCATTCCCAGAAGACAGGGGATGAAGGTCAGGCAGGCAGAGGAGGCGCCCAACACTCCACCACCCGCCAGCCGAAGTCTTAACACACACAATGGCACACACAAGAGGTTGATGTCATTCCGTGGGGCAGCTCCTCTCTGTCCCCAGCCCACTCCGATTCCTACCAACAACCTGGGGTCTAAATCACAGCCCTACGGTGCACCTTGCCAGCTACTATCTTTCCCATGCTCCTTTGCAGTTACTGGTGGCCATACCTGAGTTCTGGCCAATGAGGAACTCTGGGAAGATGTTTGCTTCCTGGTAAAAGTCCTAAGAGCAGAGATTCCCATCACTTCCCATCTGCACCTCTTGCCTTGAACATGCTGGATGAGGTCAAGATGGCTGGTGCTATGGCAGCTTCCTCGCAGCCAGGAAGCAATGAGCAAGAATAAAGCAGTATGGTGAGATAACAGGGGACTGATAGAAAGTCATGCCTTCACCACACCAACCTGGCACTGGCTACTACCAGACACGGAGTTACAAGGGGTAATGAGGCGTCTTTCTTGCTCAGCCATTGCTGGGTACTCTGGAACATGTGTCAGCTACACCAGCCACATGATTATAAAGATGAAAGATGGCTGTATCCTGCTCTGTTTTTCTTTAAGCAGCACAAGAGGCTTTCTCAAAGCTCTCAGGAACACCATCATCTCCGAAGCTCCTGCTGCCAGAATTTCAGGGCCGCCCATTAATCTAAATCCAGGCAGCCTGGCACCCAGGGAGGGCTGCTCCCCATGAGCCTCTTTCAACAGGACGGCGCACTCTGTCATTAGTCGCAGAGCCCAAGCAGGTTGATTTCTGTTCCTCTGAAACGGCTGCAGGAGCAGGGTGTAATTCAGTTCTTTCTGGGTATTAAAGAGAAAACCATAAGGGATATTTTTCAAGTTCTCAGCAGGTTTTCATTTGACTCATGAAAATCAAGAAGCTTTTAGGTTGTTTTTGTTTTATACGCAGCACCGGGCACTGGGCCTTTGACCTCATAGGTGCAAGGTAAAGGTTCTGCCCCCAGCGACATCTGCAGCTCTTTCTACTTTAGTTTGAGGCATAGTCTTGCTAAACTGCCCTAAATTCTGCTCAGACGTGGGATCCTCAGTCTCCAAGTAGCTGGAACACATTTGCTTTTCTAAAGACGAGAAATTCACCCAGGCCCCCGAGTACACTAACAGGACACTTTCGAAGCGATGACAGAATTGTCTCATGCCAACGCGAAGTGAATAAATCCAATCACCACCCTCCTATTTATAACCCTATGGGTTTTGACAAACTTAAGGAGGGATGAGGCTGGCCTCAGGTGCATTCAGGGACCAGCAGGCCAAAGGACCTGCAGTGTTGACAACCGTGTCAGTCCTGCAGCCGTTAGGAAGCACATGCCACCACACACACGCTCCGTGCCTCCGAAGCGCCAGCTCCTTCGCATTTGTACACACACAGGATCCGGCAGCAAGAAACGAGCTGATAGCACTGAGCAAACTGACGCAGGTCATGCAGCCCCAGAGGGGCCCGCGCCAGTCGGTGAGAGGTTCGGGCACAGGTCCCACACGCTGCGAGACAGAGCTCGCCTGCACTGACTAGCGCTGACCAGCACTGACCAGCACCCGCCACAGCTGCCGGCTGGCACCAGCGCCTGTGCTTCCATCCACGGGCACCGTGGGCGGGCAGGGTCCTGAGGCCAGGGAGGGCGGGCAGTGTTCAGAGGTGACAAGCCCAGCAGAGCCCCTGGGGTGGTGTCCACCTGCGTCTGCCACAGTTTTAAGGGTGCCGCTGGGTCACTCTCTGAATTTCCTTACTTCTCCAAGTAGAAAAATGTAAGTAAACACCTTGAAGCTTAATCAGTGTCGTGACCCCTGTGGCTCAGAAGTCTGAGTCCTGTAAATATCAGAGACTACCAGGCTGGGCAGTGTAGAATACATTTGCAAGAATTTAACTATTTTAAAGACATGTACACCTTCATGCCTTCACTTTGGGGTCACTGAAAAGATTCAGCCACCCAAGCACAAGAATTTAGCCCATTAAAGTCCAGAAAGTAAGGGTGGTGGCATCTCTTCGCAGCGTTAAAATCAGAAGGCTGGAGTTGAGTGTGTCTGTAATGCAAAAGAAATCTACCCTGAACTAATAGCAAAAGGAAAAACAGAAGCTCTGTGTGGTGGTGCACACCTGTAACCCCAGAATTCTGGGAGCCTGAGGCAGGAGGATTGCAAGTGTGAGCCCAGCTGGGGCAACATAGCAACCCAAAGAGACTGTGCTCAAAATAAATGTGTTTTGAAGGGCTGAGGATGCAGCTCAGTGTGAAGGCCCTGGGTTCAACTCCTACTACTGAAAAGAGAAAGAAAAGGAGGGAGGGAGGGAGGGAGGGAGGGAAGGAAAGAGAAAAAAGTATTCTTGCTTCTTAACTTGTCTGTGGGTCTCAGACAGCTGAATAGGATACCAACCCTCTGATTTCTTTGTTCATTGTTGTACTTCCAACGTACAATGGCATGAGACACACATTACCACTCCCAGCCCAGTGTGGTGGTACACAGCCGTAACCCCAACACTCAGGAGGCTGAGGCAGGAGGATTGCCTTGAGTTTCAGGCCAGCTGGGACTACATAGTGAGTTTCAGACCAGCCTGAATTATATACAAGACTGTATCACAAATAAAACAAAATTATCATTCCAAAAATTACAAATAGTGGGATACAAAGGTTGGTACCAAAGCAAGTTCAAAATCCAGCAAGCCAAACGTTAAGTCCTGTTGTCTCACATCCAGCACCTGAGGCCATCTGTGGCAGGATGTGAACTCCAAGGGCTCTGCACTCCCCTGACAGCTTTCCTCAATGACCCACATTCCTGGCTCCTCCCAGCTTCTGGAGTCCCCACTGCAGCTTTCGATTCATCCAGCTTCACACACTGCCCTCTCCAGGGCACTCTGCCGGGCCTCCCCCTCATGCTCCTAAAACCAGTGCCAGCTACAGCAGCACCAGTCCTCGTCTCCCTTGACTGTGGGGTTCAAGTACCCGGGTGGCTGGGCAATCCGAGCCCAGCCCGAGGGGCAGCTTCCCTAGGCTGCTGCTCTTCCAGACCATGATGCTCTGGGGCCTCTTTCTCACCTTTGCAACTCTGAAGTGGCAAAGCCTGCGTGTGCTCGTGGATCTTGTGAGACCCTCGGGCTATCTTCTGTTATCTTTTTCTACAATACTTGGCTTTTTCTCGGTAGTCTTTTCAGCAATTTTTCCTCTGTTGCAGTGACTTTATTGGAACTTCCTTTCAGTCAAACTTACAATTTGAATTGTTCTGCTGGGCTCTTTGTTCTTAAGTCTCAACGCAAATCTGGCTAAAAGCCCCAACAGTAGCCATGCCACTACCTCCACATTAGACTGCCTTGAAATTTTTTCTGCAAGATTAGTCTGCCACCATAAACTTAGTCTCAGGGACACAAACAAAATCCTGACAAAGTTCTGCCACGGTGTAACACACATGGTTGTGAGTCCCGGAGCCGCGCAGTCCCTCTTCCCAGCCGAGGCCCGGTCTGTGCTGGCAGGAGGTTTATCAGCCTTCTGGTCTTCTGGGGCCACCTGAGGTGTTCGGCTCTGCTTTTCAGCCAGCACCTCCTAAGCTCTCCAAACGCTCCACACGAGCTGGTCCCAAAGGCTCCTGAACCACACAGTCAGGTATGGTCATTGCAACAACCCCACTCACAGGACAAGTTCTGCCTCAGTTACTTTCTGTCTCGGTGAGACAAAATACCCAACACCCAGCGATGAAGGAGGAAAGATCTACCTGGCTCACTGACTACAGAGGTTTCGGTTCATCACCAGCTGGCTCCAAGGCAGTGTGGCCCGGCAGAGGGCACGGACGGGGAGAAACAGTTCATGGCGGGCAGAAGGTAGCAAGCAAACGGGAAACTTAGCAGCTTCTTTCTGCCCCTTTATACTGTATCTAGGTTACCTGGCTCAGGGCTGGCTCAGTAATCACCCAGCCTTCATCCAGCACCACGCATTCTAGGTCCAGCTGCCTCTGTGAAAGCCCCAGCTAAGACCTCATGAGGCTTTGGGGGACATGTAGACACAAGCCATAGCAAGTACACACACACACACACACACACATATACCTGCACCAGCCAGGCCTCTGCGTCAGAGCCACTCCTCCAGCCACACCCCTGATCTCCCAGGCCAGGTCAGCCCCAGCCCCCTCACTTTCCCACCTCTGCCCACCTCCTCTCTCTTCCTACCGCTGGTTACAACTGCAGCCAGTGTGCCTTTCTGTAAGAGACTTCTTTCCTGCCGAAGCCTCCTTCGGGTCCTCCCTCTCTGCGGGCCTCCCTGACTGAGGCGGGCACAGGGGCAGGAGTTGCAGAGAGCCGGTGGAGGAGCAGTGGCGGCCCAGACAGATGACGGCTCACCTCGGGGGGCAGGACTCAGTGGGGTGCTGTGGGTGACTCCCGCCACACCTCTTCTGTTGCTTTCACCCCCACCCTGTGGTTGCTACTTGGCTTGAAACAGAAAGATCACGATCACGGGTGAAGAGGGTGGCTGCACCAGGCGGAGAGTGCGTCTCCCTCTCCCCACAGCCCTCCCTCCCCTCCACAGCACAGCACAGCCAGGGACCCCGGGCTGCTCTCTGCCCTCCTTGGACTGAGCGCTCAGGGCGGCAGCTGGTGGTTTGTTAGGGCCGGCATCATCTCAAGCGGAGGGGGAGGGCGCAACTGCTGAACTTCCTCAGGACTCGGTGGACTCCTCAGAGATTTCCATCCACCCTGAGGTCCCCGCCAGCATGACTACGCAAACACCTATCAGGCAGTTTACCAGTAAAGCCCCACCCACCCTTTCCTGGGGATTTTAACAGTCCTCTACCATCCCCTGAATCTTTTCTAAAGTGCAGAAGGGGATACCTTGATCTCAGATGGACAGAATGTTCTGGAAACTTGTCATAGTCAATAGAGCTGTCCAGCAAACATCTGGTTGGTGTCTGATGATGTTTCTACCACCAGATGAAAAAAGTTTCCAGAGTGTGTGAGGGGGGAAAGCATTAGCGACCTCAGATCAAATGCTACAAACCTCACACACACTTTGCTTATCGATGAGTACACCGCTGATGAGCAGTTAATAACACAGAATTAGAAACTTGGGGAGTTTCAGTTCTTCAATTTTTCAGAAGATCTGTTCACACATTGCAAGGAACACGTTCTTGAGGTCTAGACAGCAACAACTCTGACACAGGATTTGCTTTGCATGGGTTGACCACAGGTGGCCAGCTCTCCTTCAAGCTCCCGGCTGGACACAGGAGCCCCGGGCCCAGGCCTGCTGGCCACAGCCCCGCCAGACAGCCATGCAGGGTCTCAGACAGGTCACCCCAAGTCACGGATGTCACTAATTTTACAGACTAGAGCCCATTCTAGCATCCACTGTGTTACCAGCCGCACATTTCCCTACTAACCACCCACTTCTGCTGTCTCTGTGCTGATCGCCAGGCACCTGGTGTTGATCAGCCCAGGAAACACAGCGACAGCCACAGGGGCACCCCAGTCTCCTGCCATCCAGAGCCAAGCGCCCTACAGTAGAACCTAGAAGCACCAAGCCTTGGGGTTTTTAAGCTGTAGTCCACAGAGCCCCTCCGGGGACCTGTGATTTCAGGGGGCAATGTTCTAACTCTCTACATTGGCCTCGCTATTTGCAAAGCCTGTGGCTTATTCATCAGTAGAAGCCAGATGTGTTCATACCCTACTCCAGCTGTGGGGTATGTCTTGAAACATCACTGATATTCATGGCTTCGTTTAGGTCTGACCTGAGGATCCGTCTTTCATCAACTCTGTACTGTCTCACAATCATTCTCTTTTGCTGCACCATGTAACAGCACAAGTCTACCTCTGGAACATCCGATGGGATTGGCTTCCCCTGTGGTCCCATGCAGGTGACTTGAGGCCCTTATAAACCGGAAGAGCACTGAACTGCCTGAGCTCCCGGAGAAAGGCCTGCAGCCACGCACTCACAGTCCAGTCATGAGCAGAGAGAAGCCGCTCGCCGTGACCACACAGTAAGCGCATGTGCACAAGGTGACACTGCAGTGTTGCCCATTCACTTGGTGCAATTTGTTCGTGTCTGCAACTGTCACGATTTTCAAGAGAGAACACAGTTCTGAGCCAAATCATTCTCCCCAGACAGCACCACCGTCGGGGGTTTGTGGGGACACAGCTGCTGAGGGGACCGGGGAGCTCAGGGTGAGCCCGGCCTGGGGAAAGGGGCCGGGTGCAGCAGGGCTCTGTGGGGACCCCATGCTCAGCGGCGTGCCATCAGCCCGCCTGACACTCAGGCGACAAGCGGAGGCTTCTGGAGGGGATGCGGCTCGCACCCCCAGAGCTCTCTCTGGGCTGCTCTGAGGCCTGGGAAGGCCTCTTCCTTCCCGCCCTGCTTGCTTCCTTTCCCTGAGGTCTAGGACTGTAGGACCCACCACTCCACTCAGGAGGCTGAGGCAGGAGGCTCACTGAGAATTTGAAGCCAGCCTGGGCTACACAGGGAGTTCAAAGTCAGTCTGACTACATAGCAAAACTCTGTCTCAAAAAAAGAAAAATTAAATTAAATGAAAACAAAACTCCAAATGTAGAAGAATATGTGTCCTCTTAGGAGAGCCTTAAGGGTCTGGGCATGTTCGAAAGTGAGCTGAGCTTTACTTCAAGACAATGCCACTTGGGGTGTGGAAATACACTTTCTATGGTGCGTGCCGCTCAGCTTTGACTGAGAAGGAAGATCCTAAGGATGGAAATACACCTGACACACCTGTGCCCAGCACAACTATGGCATTTACACACTCCCAGATTTTCTGACCCCGAGTGGGGCATAGCGGTTGGTTTTACCTGTCCACCTGGGGGACACAGAGCCCCGCTGCTTGGTGCTGCTTGGAAGCTAGTGCAGGAGCCTGAGGAGAGATGCTCTGGCCTCGAGGGCCTCATCCAGGCGCCTGGGAGCCTGAAGGGAACAAAGAGCCGCCTTCGTTCCGCCCGGGGTCCTCCCGGCACCATCAGGCTCTGGACGTGCCAGGCCGTTGCCAGCCCTCAGGCCACTTCTTAATCTCTCTCTCAGTCTCCCTGCTGTCTCACGTCCACACGCGCATGCACACACACAACCACACACCCTGTTAGTGTTACTTCTGTGCAAGGCCCCGTGCAGAGTGGCTCTACCCCTGCCAGGCACCCACAGTCTTGGAGTCACAGGCCCAGGTTCGAGGCCTGGCTGTGCCGGCCCCGCCCCTCTGGGCAAATCCACCACCTGGGCCTGGGCGCCCTCACGTGTAGCTTTAGCTCAGGGCTGATGCTGCTCGGGCCTCGGACTCAGGAACAGAAGTGGAGCCCAGGAGGTGGCGACGGAGTCCTTCCGTCTCCCAGCCAGCACCACACGCTACACATCTGCTCAGAAGAGGGCGTGCTGCCATGAATCTCTTTACAGTCAGTGTGGAAAAAGAATAACAAAAGCTCCAGCTCTGAGAGGCTTTGCTAGCTGAGGAGGACGCAGGGCCCAGAAGACATGTCCGCTTCCCTCCCCCCCCACAGAGTCCCACAGTGTTAGTACCGTCCCCGCATCACCGGCTCAGGAAGCCCTGCTTTGCTGGAGGCAGCTGGCTCTGCACCCACGAGGGGTCCCTTGTTCAGGGCCACTGAAGCTCTGTTCTTAGCCACCCAACGTCGAATGTGCCATGAAGTGCAAAGACCCACCCCAGTTCAACCCCAGTACTGCGGATCCACACGCGTGTGTACACACACATGCGTGCATGTACACACACACCATGGCAGTGGGGCCAGCGGTGGCAGTGCCAGTCTGTGATGCCAGCAGCCTAGGAGGCTGAAGCAGGAGGATTGAAAGTTCCAGCCCAGCATGGACAACTTAGTATCTTATTGAGACCCTGTCTCCAAATTTAAAAATAAAAATAAAATGGGCTGGAGATGGAACCGAGCCTAAAGGCTGTGGGTTCTAGCCTCAGTACTCCAAAAAGAGCAAGTAGCAGTCACTGCACATGAAGCACGCTACTTCCGGTCCCAGTTGGTGCCCTGGCCACCAGCCTGGGAAGACACCCAGCCTCCGTCCTGAGCTGGGCTCACAAAAGCCACTGGCTGGTGACCGCGAGTTTCACGGCTCCCCAGAGCTGGCCTTGCCCACTGCACATGTCCCCCGAGCCTGTGAGGCACCCAGGCAGCTCCACGCCCCACCAGCACAGGTGGCAACAGAGTCCCAATGTCCTTAGCCACCCAGAAGCAGCTCTGTGCAGAACAAAAAATCTGAGGGCCTCCTGCTGCTCCGAAGTGAGGGTCACATAGGATTTTATCTCCCTGTGGACACAGCTCAGGAAAAACATAGACTGTCCTATCTGTAATAGGAAGGAAGAGTAAAAGTAGTTTAGAAAGAAAACAGTCATTTAGAGTGGGATCCGTACCTCCCAACCTCTAACTAATGCTCCTCAGCGCCTCCTGCCGGGCACGGCTGTAGGTGCTGAGCCGCGAAGGAAACCAAAGAGCAAGAAACCTGGGCAGTTGGGATGAAAACCTTCCTGGAGTCTAATGGGATCAGCAGAGAAATTCCATAACACTGATATTCTGTGGGTACTGCGGGGCCAGGGCTGCACTGGGGACAGGAGGTAAGGAGGGGCAGGTCTCCTGGGGGAGACGCGATCCCACGGCGGTGACAAATGGGTGTCAGGAACCTGTGTCTCAGAACAGCGAGGCAGCTGGAGTTGGGCAGACACAGGTAGGAAAGCCAAGTGGTCGCATCCCCACAAGAGCAGGGGATAGGGATGGCCAGGTGGCTCGTTCCAAGGTCCTAGACTCTCAGGAATCCCAGGCTGTGTTTCCAGGGGCAGGGGAAATACTTCCGGGTTCAAGGGGAAGCTGCTGGGTGGAAATGCTTCCTGAAGCACGTTTGTGCAAGCAGATGCTCCATGGCCACCCAGATTTTGGGACCTCCAGAAATTGAAACTGAACGTACCTTCCAGGCATCCCCTCACCTCTCATCTCATCCACTCCATGCTGGCTGTGCCTTTCTAGAATGTTCTTTGCTCTGGTGCCCTCGCTTCTCTCCTATTTGAGTTCAGGCCAGCCCTGTTCCCCCACGCTCCCGCTGTCCCAACCACCCTCTTTTGCTATATCTGTGCCTCTCCTTGGAGTTATGGTTCATATCTACTGGGTACTTTCTTTATTACCCATTTTTACTATTTAATCTGAACACCCATAGTTCAAGGACTCTGTTGAGTTCGCTGTTGCAGCTGGGCACAGTCTGACACACAGTAGCCCTTCGAAAATTGTGTTTAAGACATCGTTTCTATGCAGTGATGGGCTGGAAGCAGTGCCTACCAGCTCATAAGGGCCCCTGGCACACAGTGGGTCCCTCTGTGTACTTCATGACATTGGATGATATTAGGAATCTGCCCTGACGGAGTCACACCACAGGAAGGGCCAATGCCCTGTCTGCAAAGACTGCCCTGGGCAGTCAGTGGGTAAGCAAGAGCTGGTACGTCCCTTGACACACATGAATGTGTGCTGGTAAAATACGTCTCCGTTGTTCAGAGAGATCCTTCCGCACAGCTCTGAAAAAACAAACTCATTAGAGGGGCCAAGGCCCGCTGTTTGAATTCCAAGTTGTTCTTTCTGTGGCGGGTCTTGCAGATGGGTTGACTGGCACAGAGCCTGAGCCAACACCTTCTGTGTGTTCTCTGCACACTAAGTGTTGATGTTAATTCAATCTTAATGACACTAGAGCCATCTCATCTAAGGATGACAAGGGTTTTTTTTTTTTTTTTTTTTGGTTCTAGCTTATTAGAAAATGGCAACTGCTAGTCATTAAAATAAGGAAGTAGATAAATAGCTATGGTAATTACCCCATTCTTCTCTTCAGAGAAAACAGCAATACTACATATAGTCATTTTTGATAAATATAGAAAGTAAGTAATTATTGCCAGAGCTACTCATGATGAATCGCTCTTCTCAGTCTCAGTTCTGCAAACAGCGCTCATGGCTGGGCGTCTCTGCTCTGTCCTCAGGCCAGCGGCCCTCGGGGTCTGCCTGGGGATGGTCACCTCGTGCCGGCTGAGAAAGCATGTCTGAAAAGCTGACCTTCCGGACATGGAAAAAGCCAGGAGAGAGAGCCGGAAGAGCTCGAGCCAAGCCTCGGCGCGCGGCAGGAGGGAGGCGAACAGCAGCGGCGCAGTGGGCGGGGCCGCGGACTTCTGTCCCGACCGCAGGCGGCTTCTTCCCTCTCACCTCGACTGGCCCCCACAGCTGCAAGCCCAGCCCCAGAGGAAAACAAACCAGCCAGGTTCCAGGGGACCCAGCGGCGTCTCCGTCTCCGGCGCCACCGAAGCATTTATTTGCTTTTCAAATGCGCGCTCTGTTCTGGAATCTCAGGTCTGTTAGAAGGCAGGGGCAGCACTCCTGGGAGAATCATCTCTGCCCAGCTCTGCCCTGCTGCCCAGGTGGGGCAGGGCCTCTGGTGGGGCAGGTGGGAGGGGCCTTAGCACACTAGCACGGGGTGGGGGCAGCCCTGACTCACCCCAATCCCTGCTGCCTGCCAGGCTCGCATCATGACCCCTTGTCAGACACCAGCGGGGTTTCAGATCTCTGCGTCAGAGGAGATGTGTGTGTGAGCCACCCAGGGCCGGGCCAAGGCCAGGGCACCACTCTTTTCTGTCCCCTGGCACCCATCAACACACCCGAAGGTAAATGACTCGACGCTGCTTAATAATTTGGGACAAACACAAAAATTCACGGCCTGGAATTTTTCACTCATGATTTATCATACTGGTGCTCAAAAGATTCCTATGTCCAAGAATTTGGATTGGGGGCGCTTGGCCTCTTGGAGAAAGATTATTGGGGTGACGTCAAAACTCTGTGCCAAATGCTGATTTGGGGTCCAGGGAGGTCCCGTCACTCACTTGGGTGGGTGCATGAGACCAGTGGGCGCTGTTGCCCATGGAGACCTGCAGGACCACAAGGGCATCTGGGACTGCACAGTGCTGGGGATACCTCTGGCCTTAGCGGTGCTAGGGGGGGCTTTGTGTCCCGCAAGGCTCAGGTCAGCCTCCTGTATGAGGGCAGAGTCCCATGCCCATGCGACACTTCAAAGCCCTTTCCTCATTATCAGCCGACGAGGGCTGTGCCTGGGCCTGGCCAACGCAGGCAACGTGGGAGTCTGTGGGCGCTGTGGAGTAAACTCATTCCACACAGCACACACATCCCGAGGGCCAGCTCGGCTGGGAACCAGGCTGGGCACTGAGCGTCTACCACAGAGCTGTAGGGGGTCCTCGACAGTGTGGGGTCTGGACGGGGCACTGGACACGCAGGTGTTAGGGCCCTGGGCAGTTGGCACCAGCCAGGCACGGAGGCACATGCCACACCAGCCCAAAGTACCACGTGTCACAGCACTGGGGCCTCACCAAGCAGACCTGCATCAGTGTGTGACTATGTGTGCGTGCGTGTGTGTGTGTACACCTCATGCTACCACTGCAAATTCTGTTTCTTCTAACAAGGATCCTGTTACTGAAATGTTCCCTTACCCGTTAAGCCAGTATATATCCTAAATAATAATCCCTGAGGTGATAAAGTTGATGAAGACATTGTGTACTTTGCTGCTTTGTGGTGGCAAGATTTCTGTATACCCCAAAGCTTCACATGCCAAAGGCCTACCCTGCCCCGATACAATGGGTTTGGGAATCCAGGCTGGAAGGCACCAGGTGATGACAGTTAGGCACATATCAATGGGATCTGTGCCCTATGAAGAGGCCTAGGAGCTGCCTAGCTCTTTTCCCACCGTGTAAGGACTCAGAAGACAGCAGTGTGTACCCCAAGAGGGCCCCCAACCCCCAGTGTGCATGCACCCTGAGCTCAGACTCATGCGTCCAAGACGTGGGCTCCTCAGCCCGCACCTTCATGACAGTAGCTCAAATGACCAAGACTCCCGTATGGAAGAATACGAAGTGAGTCACGTCCAAGCTTCGATGTCCCTGAACCACTTGTGGGTGCAACTCCAGAGGCCAGAGGCTGAGGCAGCAGCTGCTGTTTGGCCACCAAGGTCCAGGCTGACTTTACTCAGGTCCCATCTGGTGTAGCTGATGGGGGAGGGGAGCCCTACAGGTCTCATCACTCTAACAGAGCCTTGTCCCATGGAGCCCTGAAGGCCACCCTGCTTCCTCTCTGTGCAGCTGATCGCTGAGGGGAGAGGCAGCCCACACA
This sequence comes from Thryonomys swinderianus, assembly GCA_004025085.1. Classification (NCBI taxonomy): domain Eukaryota; kingdom Metazoa; phylum Chordata; class Mammalia; order Rodentia; family Thryonomyidae; genus Thryonomys; species Thryonomys swinderianus. The sequence continues at coordinate 17,907 of PVIC010004747.1, read as the reverse complement.
CCCTGTTGGTCAGAATCCATCCTGACTGTACCAAGGAGCAGGGACACTGGGACATATGGTGGGTCCCGGGTCCCAGAGTGAGGAGAACACGCTATCAGTGTTCTGCAAACACTAAGGGAAGAACTTCTGCCTGTACGTATGGAAACGGAGACCCAAGAGAGTCCAGGGCCCTGTCCCTCAGGACAGTGGTATTAACAGGGGAAGCTCCAGCTTAAGCTCAGTTGGAGAACTGGACTGCAGCTGGGCCATGCTGAGACCACTGCAGGGAAGGCCTCACTCCAGACCCCAGACCTGCAGTGTGCCCTGTGCCTTGGTATCCTTCAGACACAACATGCCCCAAGCACAGATCATCATTCTGCTCACCGACCCCACCCCATTGCCTTCTCCTTCAGGAAGGCTACAGAAAATGAGTCCCCTGGTCAAGTCAGAAAACTAGACCTTCTAGAACTTTCCTGTTTCCACTACAAGGCTTTTAGCCACGAGTAATAAAATATTCAACTCAACACGGTTTGGAAAACTAGGAAAAGTCCCATCTCCTATAAAAAACAAGTCCCCACATGTGGTAGCTTCAGAACTGGTAAGTGTGACACAGCTCCAATAACCCAAGTTCCTGTCTTTCCTTGGCCACCTCAGCCTGACTGCTGAGGATCCCAAGATGGCTGCCCTGATTCCAGGGAACACCTCTGGACAGCAAGGTCCAGAGGAAAAAAGGAAAGATTCCCCCTAGTGGTCTCCTTTACAGAGCAAAGAAACCCCTCCCAGTGAAGAGCACCAGCCATGGGCATGGAAGGCTCAACATGGCCAAGACACCCAGAGCTGAACCAAGATGGCGCTCTGTGGGCAAGAAAGACGAGGGATGAGCAGCATGCGGTGCAGCACACTTCCTCTTCTTTATTCCCATTCTCCATGGCTGTTGAGGTTACCTCCTCCATTTCTCTTGGTTCTGTCATACCTTGGTGTCACCAGGCCACCATAATGTAAAACCTCAGTACCTTGGACAAACTTCTTCTAATGGGAAATTACCTCATTAGCACATAAATTAGTCCTCAAACATCAAAAATAAGACATGCTTTCTTTCTAATAGTTTGTACTATTTAGTTTTCTCTAAAAGTCTGTTCCTCTATAGGTATTTTAAGATAAATTTAATCACAGCTTTTGTGTAAATGGGAAAGAAAAAAAGATAAATTCTAAAAGACAAATTTAATGGCAGGGTACTGTACATAGTGTTCTTTGTTTCTAGAAATAGCTATGACTTGAGTTATTATAGAATCTGGATTTTGAAGATTTCTTAATTAGCTTTATTTTAAAGTTAGGTGAAGGGAAAGGATACAGAGAATATATTAGGAGCTAAATCTCATATGAAAATTCATGAGATTCGTCATCACACAAAAAAGAAATATGTGTGTATCACATATATCCCAAACCAGATCTGCAACTTTTCTACCAAGAAAACCTGTTACCTGTATCCATCTGACACTATGGTAAATGGTGATTTTATTCTTGAAGCTGTTCAGGTTCCCAGTGCATCAGTGTGTTACTGCTGTGTAACAAATTGCCCCACACTCAACACTTTCCCACAGGTATAGCACTTCCCAGCTTCTTGGTGAGGAACCTGAGGCACCTGCCCTGCCGTCACCTCTGCCACTTGGGGAGGCACTGAACCTCCTGCCAAGGAAGACATGAGACCCCAAAAGCATCACCACATTCCTGCTCTTTGCAAACAGCTCACAAAGTCTCAGCAGCCTGGAGGAGGACACATGGGGACAGGAGTCCGCAGTCAGGGACCGTTTCTCCTGTCACCCGTCCATCCAGTCCACTGGCCCCTACAGCCAGTGCTATGTCTGGGGCGTCAGCTAATCCTCCTTGAATCTCATGCACATTCTCCTTCGTCCTCTTCCTGTAGCCCCGGCCTCCGTCCAGCCTGGGCAGTGCATCTGTACGCAGCCTCCTCGGCCTTGCGTGCAGCGGAGTGAGGACAGGGAGGGGTTTGCTGCTGTACGTCACACACCTGAGCAGCTCAAAAGTGCTGCTGAGTGAGTGAATGTGAAAGTGTATGGAAATGGACTCTCCTTCCAGAAGCCCAGCACGCGGGAAAGCCCTCCTCGAAGTGAGTGAGTCTTCTCACCCTGAGCCACAGAAGTCCACAGAAGGTCCACAGCAGCTCTGACTCCCGCCCTCTGCCCCCATCCCACACTGGACGAGCTCAGGCCAAGGCTTCATTTGGCCTCGAAAGTCCAGAATGGTCTCTGACTAGGCCTTGAAAACCGCAGCCTGTGGGCCTCTCCATGGACAGCAGCCTGGGACCAGGGGCCAGTGTGCTCTGTGGCTCGCTGACTGACGGCAGGAGCCTCAAGAGTGTCTTTGTGAAGCAGAACTACTCAGACTTTTCCACGTCGGTGCAAGGATTGCTCAGCCCTGGGGGCTGAGGCCTGAGTCTGAAGGTGACAGAGAAGCCAGAAATCTGCTGGCTGTAATCTCACAGAATTAGTATATTTTTCTTGGTTATAGAGCTGCATTTTGTTTCATACCCAAATAATGCTGTAACTCATTTCTAAAAACTTCCACTTCTTTTTTAGTCAACAAACAGTGCTAAAGTACCAAGAATGTGGTACTGTAATACACTCTATTATTTTATGTGCCACTAAGACAGAAAAAGTGTTGCTACATTACGATATGCTTATTTTTTACATTTATTAGTTATTTGTCTGTTTTTTGAGACAGGGTCTCACTATGTAGTTCAGGCTAGGTCTCGAACTTTGGGCAATCTTCCTGCCTCAGTCTCCTGAATGCTGTGACCACAGGAGTGCACGGCTGGCTGTATCTTTATCTCAGGCTTACTGAAAGTACCCATGGGTGGGTGCTGGGGAACAAACCCGGGCCTTGCTCCTGGTCTTAAGCACTTCCCTCCTGAGCTATACCGGGAGACTCTTTCAGATGCCGTGGCCCTCTGAGGACAGCTAAGAGGAGATGAGAACAACTAAAAGGGGTTAGGGGTTCCCAAGCCTCCTCGGAGTCCTCATTTTCTCAAGGATTTTAAACTTAGTCTCCTCAATGTTAGGGTTTTGCCACCCTCTTGCCGCCGCAGCCCCGCGGGGAAGCAGTCTCACACGGGGACTCCCCACTGGGCACTCCAGCCCGGCCCCTGCGGATTCTCCCAGGTCACTGAAGCTCATTCTCAAATTCTGCAGCCTGGGCTCCCTGCAGCTTCCGCGAGACCTCAGCCAATGACAACTGTGTCACGACTTTGTGCCACTGATCAAAGACGGACCCTTTATTGGAGAGGGGTGTCTTTGAGACAGAGTGTCACACTGTCGCTGGAATTGGGCTTGGTCTCGGCGATCCTCTTGCCTCAGCCTCCCGAGTACTGGCATCACAGGTCTGCACTACCGCACTGGGTCCCGAAGCTGGGCCCTAATTGCACAGTGGCAGAAGCCGTGTGGGACTGCCTCTTCCAGTCCAGGACGCACGTTAGCACGGTTCCGCTCTCGCTCCAAGTCGCAGAAAGCGGACAGATCCATCCGCAGAAACGGCTGGGCCCGAAACCAGCCTCGGACTGGCATCCCGGCACCTCGTGTGGCGGAGGAGGTCGGGCTGCGGTGCTGCCTGCTTGGTGGACAGACCGGCCGCGTCCCTGGGCTGGGACGCACCCTGCCCTGGAGGCGGCTGGCCGAGCGCTGGGGGCGCGAGCGAGGCAGGACAGGACCCTGCACAGCCGGCTCCAGGCCCTCGTCTGCGTCCGTCCGTCCTTCCCTCAGTCCCTCCGTCTCTCTGTCTCTCCGTCCGTCCGTCCAGCCACACCGCGTAGGGAGAGGTGCCTGATCTCGCCCGGCTCCTCCCTGGGGCAAGAGCCTGACGGCCCCGCCCCGCCCCGCCCCGCGGCGCTCGGGCCCCCCAGACGGGCGCCGTGACCTTTCTCCCCGTTCTAAACGGCGGCACCGCGGCTTCTCCCTGACGCCGGCGCTGCAGCAGACCGACTCCCGCGGGCCCCACGCGGCACCGGCCAGGCTCTCGGGGGCGCCACGATCCCGGCCTCGGCTCCTCTCCGTGAGACCCGAGGAGCTCGGACCACGGCCGGGTGCGCGGCCGGGTTAGTGTGCCGCCTCCCCGCAGGGAACGGAACGCGGGGGAACCGCGGGAGGAGGAGGGGGGAGGAGAGGGGAGGAGGAGGACGAGGAGGACGACGAGGAGGAGGAGGAGGAGGAAGAAGAAGAAGAGGAGGAAGAGGCGGCCCGGGGCCCCCGAGGCACGCTCGTGAGCGCGACCTTGACGTGCGTAGGCACCGCGCCCTCCGCGCACGGACGGGCCCCCAGGCAGGCTGCAGGTGCGCTGCGCCGCGGGGACCTGCACCCGACTCAGGCGCCTTTCCTGCTGGTTCAGGGCATTGAACATGCGCACCACGGGAAGGAAGCGTCCCCCCGCTTGTCCCAACCTGGAGACCGAGCACCGGCCACGGCCGCCGCGTCACACTCGCCCGACCCAGGTCCTTCCCGGGCGAGAGGGCAGTGCCAATTCCGCGGCTGCCACACGCGGCGCAGCGGGGCACACCCCAACACCCCGCCTCCAGACCAAGGGCTCCGCGGGAATTGGGACGCCATAGATACGCAGACGCCAAGGGTGTAAAGACAGAAGCCAGCCCTTGCCAGCCCCTCTGTCTTGTTTAAAAAAAAAAAAAAATCGGAAGCCGGGTCTGGTAGTGCACGTCTGTAATCCCAGCATGGGAGGCTGAGGCAGGAAGATCACATGAAACCAGGGCCACCCGGGGCTACATAGAGTGAAACCTTGTCTCCAAAACATCAATTAACTGCTTTATAACCACATTTGTTTTCCCACTACGAGAGGCCAAACGATGCCCCAAAGACCCGAAGCTGGAATCTTTGAAGCCAGGGAGCATGATTCTGTGCATGAAGGGGAACTGGCAGAAATCAGGGGTTCACAGAAACAAGAAGGGACCCCAGGCGTCTGGATGGGCCCCGAGTAGCCACAGGGGCGAAGCGAGTGTGGATGGGACCCCAGAAGCAGGAGGCGCGGGCCTGGAGGGGCCCCGGGGGGGCCAGGCACGCCCGCCCCCGAGCGGCCTCTTCCCCGCACGCAGCAAAGCCAGGGCCCTCACGGTTAGCTTCTGGTCTCTGCAGCCTTCGGTACTAAATCTGCGCCGCTTTAAGCCACTGCAAAGCTGGTGCGGATTTCTCAGAGCAGCCACGGGGAAGGAACCCAACTGCGGCGGTCAGGGCTCCACCAGCGCGCGCCGGGGCGGCTGAGAGGGAGTCCTCGCGCGGCCACCAGGGGGCGCCACTCGTCCTCGGGGCGGGCAGGCGCGACTGGGCAGTCCTTCCGCGGCGGCGGCGGCGGCAGAGGCGGAGGCTGGGGGCTGGGGGCTGGGGGCTCTCCTGCGCGCCCGGTGCGGGCCTCACAGTACCCGGGCTGAGGCTGGAGAAGAGGGCATCATCTGGGGCCCAGGCGGACAGGCGGCTGACCAAGGCGACCCCAGCCGTCACCGCCTCCGGGCCGCTGCGTCCGGCCAGGGCCCCGCACGCCCCTCCAGCCTGGGCCGCGGACCCGGCGCAGCCTCCTGGCCTCTCCGCGGGGAAGCCCGAGCGCAGCCCTGGCCCGGGGCTCCGAGCAGAGCCTCGGCGGGCCCGGAGCGCCGCCTAGTGGTGGTGCCCGGAGCCAGCGACGTGACTTGGCCGGACGTTCCGGGGTCCCAGGGAGCTTCGGCACCGCCGGGCCTGGGCACCCAGGGCGCGTCTGTCAGGGGCAAGGGTGCCCTGTGCCGCTTAGCCCGAGGGGAGGCTCGCTCGGCAGGCTCGGTAGCCCTTCCGGTGGGACCCCAGCTGGAGGACAGCGCGATTTTAAAGGCTGAGAACAGTCATCTGAGACTCAGTGAAACACACACTATGACTCACCCAGAAGAGCTACGTAGAACGTGATACAACCATGAAACTCATTTTAAAATAAGCCCAAAAGAGAAGTCTACCGGCGCAGACAGTTTTGTGGAGAAAGCTACCGACTGTCTGAAGAGTTATCAACATTCCTGTTCGTTCTCTCTCAGAAAGCAGGGGAGGAGGAAACGCTTCCCAATCCGGTTTAGAAAACTAGCTCGGCTCTGTCACAAAGCCGAAGACAGTACAGAGAAGAGAACCACAGATCACAGTCCTTCAGGAGTATGCACACAAATCCCCTCGATAAAACCTCAGCAAAGAGAATTCAGCAGCACAGAAAAGAATTGCACAGCACAGCCGAGTGGAGTTCACCCATGGACGCCAGGATGCTGAAAGGCTTGGAAAGCAATGCACATTAGCAGACTGGGAAGGAGGCTTTACTTGATCGTATAAATTAATGCAGCAACAGCATTTGACAAAGCGCAAAGCTCACTCGTGGTAAAACTCTCCAAAAAGTGAGAATAGAGGAGCGTTTTCTTAGTTTAATAAACAACATCTATCAAAAAAAATCTACAGTTGACGTATTTAATAGTCAAAGGTGGAATGTTCTCCCCACAGGAAGACATCGCGGTGGCCCAGAACAGTGCTGGGCTGCCGGCCAGGGAAAAGCAGCGCACACACTAGAAAGGGAGGTTTGCAGACCCTCCTGCTTCAGCCTCCCTCCCGAGTGCTGGGGTGACGGGCGTGTGCCACCACACCTGGCTGGCAGTAATCATTGCCGAAGCGGGGGCCCGCGCACCCCACGGAGGGAGGCCCCACAGCCTCATAGCACCCCGGAGGTTGCAGGGGGCTGCATTTTTTGTGGAGGACTGGAGGGGCGGGCTGGGGCCTCAGGGTGCCCCGCTGTGTTCTCTGAACAGTCAGGAAGCCCTGGGCCCTGCCACGTCCTCCCCGGTGGGAGCAGAATGGCCAGGCGCGAAAAGCCTCTTCCCCACTCCCTCTTGACAGCAGGGTGCAAGCGCGCGGGACCACGCAGGACCCGAGTCGCCTCCGCATCTCCCTCCGGGAGGGGCCTGAAGGGTTCCTCGTCCTTCCTTCCCCGGGATCAAGCCGCCTGCAGGGCCGCCACCCGCTGCCGTTCCCTGCCCCGGGAAGCACCGCGCAAGCCCTCCTTCGCCGGCGAGCTCCCCGCTGCGGGCCCGGCAGCTGCGCGGCATCGGGCACCTGCGGTTACAGGAGGCTGATCAGACCTGTCCCCGCCCGAGATCAGAAAGACACGGTTGTGACCGGCGGGGCCCCAGGAGGGACAGTGCCCAACCTGGAACGGCGCTGGCAGCAGGCGCGGGGAGCTTCCTGTGCCGGCCCCGCTGCCACCGGGGCGGCTGGTGACCCCGGCGGGGAGGGCTCGGCCAGGGGAGGCATCCGGCGAGCGTGCACCCCAGCGGCGCCCCATGCTTCCCTCCGTCCGTCCCCTCTAGGGAGGCTCCGTCTCACTGCGCCTCTGTCGGGGATTTTGCTCTTTATTCACACTTTGAGTTTTTATGGGAGAAGCCAGCCACACGACACTGGACTTACTTCACTTCACGTTAAGGTGCCCTGTTTTCCTACAAAGGGACAATTATAACCTCTTGTGCGGCACCTCACAGAGCTCTTTCACGTACACGACAGAGACGAAGCCCGAAGAGGTGGCAGGCAAGGGGCAAACTCCTGCCTCCCGGACCCACGAACATATTGAGCTCCTGGGCCCTGCAGAAGCTAAACACTAAAAACTCGCTTTCCCAGACTCCCTTGCGGCTAAGTGAGGTCACGGGATACAGTTCCGACCAATTACGTAAAAGCAAAAGGGGGTTGGGAATGTTGGGCCCGCTGTGGGAAAGGTAAGGCGGCAGGTCTAGGAATGGAAGCGTAGCTCGCAGCCGTTGTCCTGTGATGTGAAGGAAAGTCCTGCAAAGTGGACATCAGTGTTGCTGCCCTAGGGCCTCCGCTGACTGCCTGCGACTTCCTTTTACGCGACAGAATGAACAGTTACTGGCTCAAGGCCTGTTACTGTGCATTTGTTACTTGCCAACAGAAACACTTTGGAAAAATCCACTCGGATGTCGCTGTCTCAAAAATGTTTTTAATGGTGTCTAATGACTTTGGCGTGGAATTCTCCTTCGTGCCTGTATTCTGATCATCTTCATCCTCCTCTGGCCCAGCCTTCCACTCCTTACCCTCTGCACTCCCTTCCTCTCCTTCAGCGTCTTACTCTCATTCTCCGCAGATGAGGGGACACACGCAGCCCTGTCTTCCCGAGTCAGGCTTGTTTTGCTTTACTTGATGACCCCCAGTTCCACCCCTTTTCCCACAACAGCGTATGTATGTTCTTCTCTACGGCCTAGTGACGCCCCACTGCGCGCAGACCCCATGGCACCCCTATTCGTGGACCGCGGGCGGCGCCTAGGCTGGCTCCACGTCTCCCCCGTGAGCTGCACTGAGATGAACACGGCTCAGCAAGTCTCCCCAGAACACGGCGGCTCGGACCTTGGGTGCGAACCACGGGGTGTGGAGGGTGCAGAGCCCCATGCGGAGCTCCCTAGCAGCCGTAGTACAAGCCTCCACTGCCCTGGGGGGACGGGCAGAAGGGTGCTTTTCCCCTCCGCCCTTGCCAGCGTTTACTGCTGCTTGTGTCCATTCTGACTAGTTTTGATTGGCACTTCCCGAAGGCTGAAGAGGCTGGACACCCTTCATACAGCAACTGTCTTGTACACGTCTGAGCCAAGTGTCTGTTCAGTTCATTTGCCCACGGACTGACTGGGTGCTTTGACTTTCTGGTGCTGTCTTGAGTTCTCCGTATAGTCTCTTCAACCTTGCCGAAAAAGAGCGGTTGGAAAGATTTTCTTCCATTTAATAGCCTGTCTCTTCACCGTGTTGGTTGTGCCCTTGGTGCAGAAACATTCCATGTGCTGAAGCCCCATTTGTGGGTTGTTGCAATTACTTCAGGTGCCCCGGAGTCCAGCCCCCGCAGTCTTTGTGCCTATGCCTCAGTTGCTACACTTTGAGCTGAGTTTCACGCAGGGCAGGGAGGCTGCAGCCGTGGCTTCCCACACTGCAGGTTTCCAGGCTCCCAGCACCGTCCAGTAAAGAGCTACTTTCTCCACTACACGTTCTGGGCTCCTTCGCACAGAAGCCCAAGGCTGGAGTCGCTGGGTTTACATCCTGTCCTCTATCCTGTTGCGCTAGTCTGTATCTAACTTTGTGCCAGTAACGTGCTGTTCATGTCACTGGGGTCTGTGCATCAGTACAGTTTGTAGTCTTGGGTTCTGCAAAGCCTCTAGCTTTGTTTTGGTTTTGCTTTTTTGAGACAGGATCTCACTATATAATCCAGACTGGCCTTGAACTCACTGTGTCACCCAGGATGGCGTCAAACTCATGGCAACCCTACTGCCTCAGCCTCCCGAGTGCTGAGATCACAGGTGTACACCGTCATACCTGGCTTTGCTAAGGACTGATTTGGCTGTTCTGGGCCTTCTGTGTTTCCACATGAAATTAAGGGCTGTTTTCATAGTTCGCGACGACTCCAGGAGTCTGAGGAGCGCTGCACTCACCTGTGGACGCCTTTCCCACCGTGGCTCTTCTAATAGTACTGGCTCTGATGCACAAACACAGGTAGCCTCTCTGACTCCCACTTCTTGCTCCAGGGTCCTCTCATCACCGCGGGGTATTTCCCTCCTTGGTTAGGCATCTGACGCCTGCAGATTCTGTTTTGGGGAGCTATTGTGGATGCGGAGGGCTCTGCCCCACGCTGCCCCTCCTGCGAGCACTAGAAGCCACTAACCATGAGGGAGTGTGCCCATCCGAGCAGCTCCTGGTCGGGGTTCGAGTGCTGTGAGCTGGAGTGATGCCCGGGACTGACCTTCAAGCACAAGCCCGGTAGGGCTGTGGTCCCAGAGGTCTCACGGGTCTCGGCTGACAGAGGCCTCGGCCAGACTGTTCTGGGTCTTCCCCGAGCCCCCTGCGCCCCATTCCCACCACACACGTGCACACATGGGCTCCCCATCTGCTGACGCTGTCCCCAGGGTCGCAGGTTTGCACCGGGGCCACGCACGATGCCATGTACTAGAGGTCTGGACAGAGATTTGGTTTTACAGCTATGAAAGCAGCGAACCCAACATCGGGAACTATATGCAGACCAGCTTGTCCTTCCCTGTGATGTGCGAGGCCTCTCACTTCTTAGCCCCATGGCCTGCCTTCTTGTCTGCCCCCCACGCAGCTTGTGTTCCCACAAAACTTGCCAGTCAGGGAGAAGCTCGGGAGCCCGTTCTCAGGCATGGACACCAGGGGGCACACCTCCCCGTGGGTTGCGGCTTGGTGTCAAACCGCGGTGAGGGCTGCATGCACACCTGATGCACAGGTACAGGTGTGCTGAGCGAGTACCATCGCTGGGTGACAGGCCACGTCCTAGTTTCACTTCACCAGGTGTTTTACAGTAACCGCAGCAGTGAACCCCCCATTGCTCCCAGGCCTATGAGGCATGGGTGGACCTGAGGCCCCACAGACCAGGGCAGCTCCCGTGGTGGTGCACACCTGTAATCCCAGCAGTCTGGGAGGCTTAAGCAGGAGGATGGCAAGTGTGAGCTCAGGTTCAGAAACTTAGTGACTGAGAATAATCTGTCAAAAAATAAAGAGTGCTGGGGGCCGGCATAGCTCAGTGTAAAGGCCCTGGGTTCACTGCCCAGTACTGGATAAACAACTAAACCAAAACACCGAAGTCCCCATCTGTGTCTGAATGGCTTCATCCTGTCTGGACAACCAAGGCCCGTTTGACAACCACACTAGCAGGCGTCAGGTCACTGATGCCACCCTCCTCCAAAAGAAGGATACCCAGGTCGAGGCTCCCACCTGGCAGGGCAGCTGGAGTCCCATGGGTGGAGAAGCCCCTGCTGGCAACCAAGAGCGGAGGCGGGGCCTGGGGCTGGCACCATGGTGCAGACCTGTCCTTGACACTCTGAGCAGCTGCAGAAGAAGGACCATGAGCTCCAGCTCCTCTGGACGACTTAGCTGCTCAATCAGAACCTGTCCTAAAATAAAATAAAAGGTGCAGCTCTGCACAAGGCCCTGCGGTCCACACCCAGCCCACCGCGAAGCCCTGGCTGGTGAGCACGCAGGGCAGTGTGTGGGAAGCAGCTCAGCATGGTGTAACTGGACCAGGCAGGCATTTATGCTTGGGGTTTTGGGGAATAACTCCTGAGTCGGGGGTCTGCACTTTATGGTGCTGCCCCGAATATGCCAGAGGATCTGCTCTAACAAGGAGCTGCCCTGGGTGACCACCAGAAAACATGTTCTGGCTCCGGGAAAATTCCCCTATTCCTGTGCTGGGCCCGCTGACTGTTTTCTCTCAGGTTGGCAATGTATTGTTTCTCTTTCAGTTCTACGTGGGCTAGGACAGAGTTTCATGGAGTTAGCAGAATGATGGATGTGCTTATTCTTCTGGTCTTATTTCTATTGAAAGTTAAGCATTAACAGAAAGTAGTACAGGGAAGTTAGAGTTAGGGAAAAGTTTTAAGAGAATTCTAGTTTGACATTTTGAGAAATTGATTCCAGTCTTATGATCATGTTTATAGTTACCAACTGTTTCTGTTCTCGTTCCTAAGAAATGTACTGATCTCTTGATTACCTACTTTTGTTTCTACCAACCAAACGATAAATGTATAAGATCATAGTAACCATTATTGACATCATGTAACCCTTCTAAATCAGTATAAATATAGCCTGATCAATAAACACGGTGCCTGCTCGGTACTGACTGAGAGGTCCTCCCAATCCCATCTTTGTCTGTCTGTCTTGTGTTTTTCTTAATTCTCACCCCCTGACTCAGGCACTGTCCGATTGCCAGCAGGCCCCAGCAAGTGGTGCCTGAACAGGGACCTGAGGAGCAGGACATTGGTGAAGGACGCTGCAAGAAAAAAGAAGGTGACACGTGTCAGAGTAAGTAAGTGGACAGGTGGCGAGTCGTCGGGAGTAATAAATCATGGGACAAGCAAATTGCAAGGAGCTTTTTGTTCAGGTCTTAAAAAATATGCTAAAAGCTAGAGGAACTAAGGTAGGGCATGCTCAATTAGAACTCTTTCTGGCTTTTGTGGAGGTTTGTCCTTGGTTCCCTGAGGATGGAACTATTACTTTGGAAACTTGACAAAAGGTAGGTGATCGATTGCAGGACTATTACACTGTCAATGGACCAAAAAAGGTCCCAGTAGATACCTTCTCACTGTGGAATTTGATTAGGGGCTGTTTAGATCCTAGACATGAGGGTTTGCGGTGGGGACCGTCCTCAGAAAGCAGAGAATGTGAAGATAATAACAAAGAAAAAGAGTCATCACCTGGTGCAAAGTCTGCTGAACCTTCATCCAAAGATAAGGAGATGTGTACTGAGAAAGAAATAAAGAAGGAAGGAGATGTCCATTTAAATCCCTACTCAGAAAGCCAGGAGATGTTAAGAAAAGTGATGGAATTTGATTATGATGACCCTTTTGATTGTTTTCCTCCAGAGAACAGAGACCTTGAGGAAATCAGGTAAGAAACCTCAGGCAAAGGCCAATAAAAATTGGCTGATGCCAGCACAAGAAAACAGCAGGCAAATGCCAGAGGGTAATAAGGACAATCAGGAGATAAAGATAAGAATGGAGGGAATAGAACAGCAGTTGAGAGAACTTGTGTCTCATTTCTCTTCCTGTGATCCCCCACCTCCTCATTATGTACCTTTAAAGCCTGTATTCACTGATTCTGATCTCCTTCGCCCTTCTGTGGAGACTATTAAAATAAGTATTCCTCAAAAAATACCATCGTTTGACCCTCCCATTGATAAAAGAAAGCCAAAACTTTCATCCATTCAAAAATCTCTAAAACAGGCTGCAGATCAGGGAGAAAGTATGGAAGGATTTAGGATGGTATGTCCGGTCACTGAGGTAGATGGCAGGCGACAACATGAAGTAGTTCCATTCAAACAACTTAAGGAATTAAAGCTTGCTTGTGCTCAATATGGACCTGCTGTGCCTTATACTGATGCTGTCTTAGAATCTATGGTTGATGGAGTTTGTATGACGCCTAATGATTGGAGGACCATAGCTAAGGCTTGTTTAAGCGGGGGAGACTACCTGGTGTGGAGAACGGAGTTTGAGGACGAGTGCCGAAGTTTGGCAGCACAAAATAGAAATCAAAATCCTCCTGTTCCTCATTCATATGAAATGTTAGCGGGAGAAGGTGCTTTTGCTGACACATCAGAGCAAGTGGAGTATACTGAAAATGCCTTTGGTCAGGTGACAAATGCTGCCCGCAGTGCCTGGAAAAAAAACTTTCTTCTGCTTCAGGAAAAAGTACGGAGGAACTGTCTAAGGTACGTCAAGGTCCTGATGAATTGTTTCAGGATTTTTTGTCCAGGTTTTTGCAAACGTCTAACAGGATTATAGGAAACAGTGAGGCTGCTAACGTTTTGGTAAAGCAATTGGCTTACGAAAATGCAAATGCTGTTTGCCAAGCTGCCATTAGACCTTGGAGAAAGAAAGGAACTTTGAATGATTATGTTAGGCTATGTGCAGACATTGGGCTGGCCTATGTACAGGGTCTTACTATGGCTATGTTGCAAGGAAAGACAGTTAAAGAGGTTTTATATCAGCAGACTAAGGATAAAATGTGCAGGGCTGGCCCCCCTAGCAGCTGTTATGGATGTGGACAAATAGGGCATCAGTTAAAACAATGTCCAAAGAAAAATTCCAATGAAAATAAAACTAACCGTTCACCTGGCCTGTGCCCTCGCTGTAAACGGGGAGTACATTGGGCTAATGAGTGCAAACCTAAAAAAGATATTGACGGTAATCCACTTCCCCCTCAGCAGGGAAACTGGAAGCGGGGCCAGCCTCAGGCCCCGAAACAGTACTATGGGACACTTCAAGACAATTTTGTTCCCGGGGGCATGCTGCAGCCCAATCAGGGAATGGCACCTCAAAACAGCTACAATCCATTCAAGACCTCTTTTGTGCCACCCCAGGCAGCACAGGACTTGACTTCTGTGACACCATCTGTGCAGTACTGACTCCTGAAATGGGAATGCAGGCAGTACCCACAGGTGTGTTTGGACCTTTACCTCCAAAAACAGTGGGATTAGTTTTGGGTAGAAGTAGTGTCACTATGAAAGGCTTATTAGTGGCACCTGGAGTGATTGATAATGATTATACAGGGGAGATTAAAGTAATGGTTCATTCTCCTTTAGTGATTTCTACTATAATGCAGGGACAAAAAAAATGGCTCAGTTAATTATTTTACCTATAGCGAAACAAAGTCAAACAATAAATAAGGCCTGAGGAAATAAAGGTTTGGGGTCATCTGATGCTTATTGGATTCAAGCCATAAAACAAATGCGCCAGAAATGAGTCTTGATATTAGAGGAAAATCTTTTAAAGGTGTCCTGGACACAGGGGCCGATGTTTCAGTCATAGCTGCTGAGCACTGGCCCTCTAGCTGGCCTGTTTGTGCTACTTCTCAACTGCAAGGGATAGGAATGGCTTCGAGTCCATTACAAAGTACAGATTATCTTGAGTGGAGGGATGCAAAGGGACATCAAGGAATTTTTCAACCTTGTATTATTCATGGTATTCCTATTAATTTATGGGGTTGAGATGTCATGAAACAAATGGGTGTTTATTTGTATAGCCCTAGCCCCACTGTAACTCAACAAATGTTTGATCAGGGCCTGCTGCCTTCTCAAGGATTAGGAAAAGATGGACAAGGTAGGACGTCACCCATTCTTCCTTTTGTTAGATCTCCTCATCAAGGTTTGGGATATTTTTAGGGGGGGCTGTTGATTGTCCTGCAATCCATGCAGATCCTATTGTTTGGAAATCTCAGGATCCTGTGTGGGTTGATCAGTGGCCCCTGTCAGAGGAAAAAATACAGGCAGCCACACAGTTGGTGCAGGAACAACTGAGGCTTGGACATATAGCCACTTCTAATTCTCCGTGGAATTCTATTTTTTTTAATCAAGAAGAAATCAGGTAGGTGGCGTCTTTTGCAAGATCTTAGAAAAGTAAATGCTTCTATGGAATTAATGGGAGCTCTGCAGCCAGGTCTTCCATCTCCTTCTGCAATACCTAGTAATACTTTTAAAATTGTTATAGATCTTAAAGATTGCTTTTATACAATTCCTCTTCACCCTGACAATGGTAAGCACTTTGCTTTCAGTATACCTTCTACAGATTTTAAAGAACCTATGAAGAGATATCATTGGCTAGTGCTACCACAGGGAATGGCTAATAGCCCGACCCTGTGTCAAAAGTTTGTTGCTTCTGCTATATCTGAGACTCGTCAACTCTTTCCAAAAGTATATATTGTTCATTATATGGATGATATTCTTTTAGCTTCACCTGATGAGCGAATGTTGTTAAGTGCTTTTGGAAGCTTAAAAAGGGGTTTAACAGTTAAAGGACTTATCATTGCAGTGGAAAAGGTGCAAAGGCATGCTCCTTATTCCTTTCTTGGCTATACTTTATATCCACATAAATTTGCATCACAAAATTTACAATTGAGAAAGGATAACTTAAAAACTTTAAATGATTTTCAAAAACTTTTAGGAGATATAAATTGGATGAGACCTTATCTAAAAATATCTACTGCTGACATGAAACCTGTGTTTGATAGTTTAAAAGGAAATTCATCTCCTACTTCCCCCAGATATTTAACCCTTGAAGGACGTCAAGCTTTGATTAAGGCTGAACAGGCTATCTCAAGTTGTTCATTATTTTGATTATTCTGCACCCTGGGGAGCTTATGTTTTGCCTACTCCTCACACTCCTACTGGCTTACTTTATCAGAAAGGACCCCTGATGTGGGTCCATCTTCCTGTTTCTCCTGCACGAGTATTGACTCCATATTTTGAATTAGTGGCAGCTTTGATCCAAGAACTTTGTCTTATAGCACGAAGATATATAGGAAAGGAGCCTCCTTTTTTGGGAGTCCCGTTCTCCCAATAACAATTATGGTTATTTCAGAATAGTAATTCGTGGGCCATAGCCCTGGCAAATTATCCTGCTCAAATTGAAAATCATTATCCTTCAGATAAATTAATACAGTTTGCTAGCACTTATGCTTTTCTTTTTCCTCATAATGTTTCTTCTCAGCCTTTACAGAATGCATTATTGGCTTTTACAGATGGATCTTCCAATAGGTGGGCTGCTTATGATATTCAAGGACAGAACTCTCATTGGCATACTGGTGCTACCTCTGCACAAGAGGTGGAACTTATAGCTGTTCTTGAAGTTCTCAAGCTCACTACTTCCCAAGCGGTTAATATTTACTCAGATAGCCATTATGTAGTTAAAGCTATGCAGGTCATTGAAACCGTGCCTTTTATCCAAACTGCCAATTCTATAGTTCAAGCAGTTTTTTTAGCCATTCAAAAATCAATCCAACAATGTACTGCTCCTTGCTTTTTTGGACATCTTCGAGCACATACAGGTTTACCTGGTCCTTTAACAACCGGTAATGACAAGGTAGATCAGTTAACTCATATAGTTGCCTTTTCACAGACCCAGCTGGCTGAGCGTTCTCATGCGCTACATCACCAGAATAGTAACAGTCTTAGATTACAATTTAAAATTCCCTGAGAGACGGCACGACAAATTGTAAAACAGTGTCCAACTTGTCCAGTTTTTTTCTGTACCCCATTTAGGTGTTAATCCTCGTGGGCTCAAACCTAATCAGATATGGCAAATGGATGTTACATTGTTTCATTTGGCAGATTGAAATTTGTGCATGTTACCATTGACACTTTTTCAGGATTTCTAATTGCTACCCCTTTACCGGGAGAAGCTAGCAAAAATGTTATTACACATTGTTTGCATTGTTTTGCTGTTCTTGGACTTCCTCAAATTATAAAAACTGATAATGGCTCAGGATATACTGGTAAAAATTTTCAAGTTTTGTTCTCTATTTGGCATTCAACACGTCACGGGGATTCCCTATAATCCCCAAGGCCAAGGAATTGTTGAACGGGCCCATGGAACACTTAAATATCAATTGGAAAAAATGAAAAAGGGGGAGTTATACCCCTTGACGCCTCAAAATTACTTATCTCATGCTTTATTTATTTTAAATTTTTTAACCCTTGATCGCTGGGGAAAATCTGCAGCACAAAGTTTTTGGAATCCTCAGTCCACTTCTTCTTATGCCCAGGTTACCTGGAAAGACCCCTTAACTGGCCAATGGCATGGTCCCGATCCCGTACTTATATGGGGACAAGGACATGTTTGTGTTTTTCCTCAGGATGCCGAAGGTCCGAGGTGGCTCCCGGAGCGGTTGGTACGGCACACAGGGACCCGGGGCACTGGAGAGAAAAATGAGATGCCTGACCCTGAAAGCCACCAGCCTGGAAATGAAGATTAAAAAAGAACAAGAGGGGATATCACCCTAGAGACCCTGCAACATGTCGTCTCCTCGCCACAGCAAAAAAGACTGTAAAATCTGTGAGACAGCCTATGACCCTGCTTCATTTGTACAACTCAAAGGTTTTATGATTGGACATTAGGCGCCCCCAAAAAACTTTCAGGGGATTGGAGCAGAAATATGAACTGTAAATGGGAGATTGTTTCAAAAAAGAAGTGTGGAGACTTGCTGTTTAAGATAATGTGATTATAATTAAGAGTCTCAAATTTGGCACATCTCACTTAGAAACAAAAACCATAAGATCTTGTGTGCCAGAGCCTTTTGCATTGGCTGTGAGAGATTCTCATGTGAAATGTAACAAAAAATCATGTAAAGTTACTTGTAATAATTGTACTCTGACTAAATGCTTGACTGCTCCTGAAGAATGGATCATAGTTGTTGTGGTGCAGCAGCACTTTTGTTATGTTGCCTGTTAACATAACTACACCTTGGTATACAGACAGTGGACTACAAGTGTGGAAGGAAGCAACAAGTCTGCTAACCAGGTCTAAGATTTATAGGCATGTTGATTGCAAGCATCACAGCTTTAATAGTTACTATTGCTACTGCTTCTGCT
>PVIC010004746.1:20497-61112 GCA_004025085.1 Thryonomys swinderianus | reverse complement strand
CACGCCCAGCATTTTACGTGGTTACTGGGATCGAACTCAGGACCTTGCGCTTGCCAGGCAGGTGCCAGAACCACTGAGCTAACCCTCCGGCCCTGAAGCATTTTTATAAAATCACTTTTTTTCTACTCATTTCCCATTGGAGTAAATCTGACTGAACTAAAAATTTTTAACTTCTAGTGAAATTGCACTGCTTAAAACAGTATGTAATAGGGCCGGAGGGTTAGCTCAGTGGTTCCGGCGCCTGCCTTGCAAGCACAAGGTCCTGAGTTCAATCCCCGGTAACCACATACAGTGCTGGGCGTGGAGACTCACACCCACCAGCAATCAATACCACATATCACAGTGCCAGGAGTGGTGGCTCACACCTGTAATCCTAGCACTTGGGAGGCAGAGGCAGGAGGATTGCTGAGTTTGAGGCTTGCCTCGACTACATAGTGAGCTCAGAGCCAGCCTGAACTACAAAGCGAGACCCTGTCTCAAAAGGAAAAAAAAAAAACAGTATGTAATAGATTCTCCTACATGTGTGGGTATTAACTTTTTATAATTAGCCAAATAAGCAGTGAAATTTTATATATTTCTTGGAAATTCTTAATTGCCTTTAGAAAATGCCTCAAAATTTAAGTAACCTTTCAAATTGGTCAAAATCACACTACTGTATTTAAATTTTGTCCTTTAAGTTTCCTCTCCATAGGTGAAAAGTTCCATTAGAGTGGCTCAGAATAGTTTCAAAACTTTAATGAGTCTTGTTTGTGAAAATGAATCATAACAGATCACCCATTCATAAATTCAGCTCATTTCCATTTAAAATGATTATGATTCATCCTGAATACATCCAGTAAAAGTCCCAGGTTGTCCTTGTAAGCTATTGAACGTTACTTTCCAAGGAAAACTATGTTACATATGACTTGCTTTAAAAAAAAAGTTGCAACATTTATGTTAAAAAGGAAAATACAGATAAATCCAGTTTGCCTATATTCATCGATTCTTTATGTTCATAATAAAATATTAAATTACAGTTTTTTCTGTTGAAATAGAAAACTAAGCTGCAGTAAGTTTAAAAATCTCAATTAAAATATGTTAATAAATGATGACAAGGAAATTAAAATTCTGAAATATGAAGGTGTTAAAGAACTTATATTAGTTTTCCAATAAATGTTTTGAAACTTGCAGACTAGCACTCTTTATATCAGTGATTAAAATAGACATAACGGAGTAAGCTTTTGTGAACTGTCCTCACAAAAAGTGTTTTTGTTTCATTTTTCCTTTTCAAAGTCATTCCTTTTTTAAAATATTGCTTTATCAATTAAACAGATAAGAATATAAAATGTAGCCTGCTGTGGAGGCTCACACCTGTAATCCTAGCCCTTTGAAGGCAGAGGCAGGAGGACTGTAGGCTAGCCTGGGCTGCATAGTGAGTTTAGGGCCAAGCTGAACTAAAAGCTAGACCCTGTCTCAAAATGAAACCAAAGAAGAATGTGAAATGTAACTCCTCATGACCCTAATTTCCCTTTTAAGAATGAAGCCACTTCATTAGGTTAGATATCAAATGGGACATAAGGGCAGGAAATAGAATGGAAAAAATAAAGATTAGATCATTTTAAAGGCAAAATAAGAAAAATGAATTTAAAGTTAAAAGTGAAAAAAAAGAGCTACAGATTATCCTTTTGAAGAAAAATTTATACTAAGGAACTTTAGGGACTCATATTTTAGAAACTCCATATCAAGGGAGGTTTGTTTATTTGAATTTTAAAAGTTGTCCTTTGAATATGTAAAACTCAGCAATTATAAAAATAGTTTTAGTAAAAGACAATAAAGTATTTTTTTTTGAGACAGGGTCTTGCTTTGTAGTTCAGGCTTGCCCTCAGCTCACTGTGTAGCCCAGGCAAGCCTCGAACTCAAGCAATCCTCCTGCCTCTGCCTCCTGAGTGCTAGTATTACAGGCGTGAGCCACCACACCCCGCACTGTGGTATGTGGTATTGATTGCTGGTGGACGTGAGTCACCACGCCCAGCATTGTACGTGGTTACCCAGATCAAACTCAGGCAGGACCTTGTGCTTGGGAGGCAGGCGCTGGAACCACTGAGCTAAATCTCCTGTCTGACAATAAAGTATTTTTAAAAGTTTTTTTTTATTGCCATCCATCTAGTTATTTTTTATGTATAATTAGTTATTATGTTGTAAGTGACTGAGATTTGGAAATCTTTATTTTCTATAGAAGAAAGATTATTTGACCTAGTGTATTACTCCCTCCTAGAAACATGGTTCTATTCACTTTCCTTTTACAGTTTATATATTTTGTTCTTTCATCCTATCAGACCTGCAACTCCTGAGTCTTCTTTGATATGTATTAAAATTAAATTCAAAAGTATGTTGTGTTTAAGTTAAATAAGCCAATCACAAAAGAACAAATATGTGATTCCATTTATATGAGGTACTAAGATTATTCAAACTAACAGAGACAGAATATATATTGGCAATTAAGAGCTGGTGGGGGCCTGAGGATTTAGCTCAAGTAGAACCCTTGGAAGCACAAGGACCTGAGTTCAATCCCCGGTACTGCTCCCCTCCCAAAAAGAGCTGGTAGGAAGGATGAATGGGGAGTTTTTATTTAATGAGTAAGTTTTAGTTCTGAAGATGGGTAGTAATAATTGTACAACAGTGTAAATACACTTACTACTGAGCTGTACAGTTTAAAATGATACATTTTACATACATTTGGCACAGTTTATAATGTTTTAATAATGCAATTTCCATTTTTTCTTAGAAAAGAAAGAAATGTTACATGAGACCAGAAACTAGAGCTTAAATACTATGGTAGACAGAATTCTAAGGTGGTCCCCAAGATTATTTGCCCTGTTGTACACACTCTATATTGTCTTTAAGACTGTGAATATGAAAAAAAAAAGACTGTGAATATGATGAATTTTACTTACATGTTTTGGCTATATTACATGATATAGGTAGCTTTCAAGAGAGATTGTCTAGAGTAAACATCACCTAGACAAGTGAGCCTTAAAAAAGCAGGGCTCTGTGGAAGTGAAAAAGATTTGAGACATAAGGTGGTACAACTGTAGGAGCTGACTGTAACCCATAGCTAACAGCTACCAAGGAAATGGCCTCAATTTTACATTTGCAAGGCTGAATTTTTACACCACTACATGATTTTCAAATAAGCTTCCAACCTCCATATGTGACCCTAATCTGACACTTTAATTTCTGTCTTATAAGATCCTGACAAGAGAAACCAGGCCAGGCCAGAATTCTGAACTACAGAATTATTAACTAATGAAGGGATATTTTTTGTATCCACTAAGTTTGTGGTGATTGTTATATAACAATAGAAAGCTAAAATAACATGAGCTATTTTTTTCTCACACATGTGATAGTTCAAAGGTAGACATTAGTGCTTGTATAACTTCTCTGCTCCATAGGTAGGCTTGCTTCTGTCTTGGTCTGCCACACCTAGGAAATTACCCTCTTCTGCATAATCAATAACGTACCACCATGTCCATTTCCTGTTGTGATTTGTGTCCAGATGATCCCCCAAACCTTCATGCACTCTTTCAGAAGTGGTTGAGCCTGGAATGTGTGATGATAAGATTAAGGGATTGTGATTACTAAACCACTGCATGTGAATGATTAGTTTGGCACTGCCCTAGTCCCAATATTCTGGCTGGGATAAAAGGGGCAGAAAGACACTGTTAAGGCCCTTCATTGCTTTTGCTACCTCATGGGCACGATGAACTGTTTCTCCTCTGGAAGTCCTGTCTGCCACACCATCATGACTTGGACCCAGCTGATCATGAACTGAAACCTCTATGAACTGTAAGCCAGGTAAACCTTTCCCTTTTTAATTTGGGGTATCAGGTATTTTTCTCAGCAATGAGAGAAAAGTAACACATTTCCTAAACAGAATGGAAAAGGGCAAAAGAATAGAAAGAGATTTGTGTACCTTTTTTCTTTACAAAGACACTCTGGAGAATACCTAAATCATTTCTCTCACATTCTTACTGGCTATAACAATGTAGAGAAGCTATATAAGCAGTAATGCCTACCTTTGAACTATAATGTCTGAGAGAAAAAAGTTCATGTTATTTTAACTTTCTATTGTTATATAACAATTACCACAAACATAGTGACTACATAGAATATCCTTTCATTATTTAAGTAATCTCAGTGTTCAGAGATAAATTTGTGAGTAGAGTTCTTGGTTTAGAGTTAATTGGTTTCAGGTCTGAAAAGTAAGACACTCTGATTTTTAGTATATAGTATTGAACATCTTTGCAGTGCATATGTTAAAATATTTCAGAAAGAAAGCAGATAGTTGGAAGGAACTAACCATGATTGAATTCCAAGTAGAGCACCATCTTAGGTAATTTATTTTTGAGAAGTGACTGTAAAGTAATTTTTGAAAGTGTGTAATCTGCACCCAGACTGCTTTAATCAGGTTCCCACTGAGCCACTGAGTAACTGATAACTCTGGGTAAATTTTTTACTTATATCTCAATTTCCTTGTACATAAAATGAATAAAGTAGCTGTCTCACAGGGTTGTTGGGAGGGTTAAATGGATTAATTACATGAACAGTGCATACAATAGTCATTGGTGCATTGTTTTTCAGTAACCATTAGCTAATTTCATATATGCTGATTTTAGAATTATTCTCTCCTCGCTTTTCCCATTACTGGAGAACTTTTAAGTTTGTGTCTTTGCAATTAAGAATGACTAAATACTGAAATGGAGACAGTTCTATTGTTATATCCCCAAAATAATAAACGCTGAGTTGCCATATACATGGGGTAGTTATAGGTGCTATGGAGAGGGGTAGAAAGTCTTAACAGACAAGGACACTACTGTTGTGTCATGATTTTGTACCACATTCACTTAATAGCTGATGTGAATATAGAGACCTGTATGTTTAAACTATCCAACTAATTTTAAGATGCCTTAATGTAGGGGGAAATTTATTTTTTTAGAAATGAAAAATTTCTTCCTTTGAAATACAAATCCACCAGTACCTAGCTATGAGACTTTTATGAACCTTAGGTTCTTCAGTCTTGTAATGTTAAATAAGATTAATGCAGTAAGCACAGCCCAACCTTGACAGTGAACACACAATTATGTTATAAACTATAGCTCTAAAAAAACAAATAACAATATAAACTAATAAATAACGTATGCCACATTCAGTATAAAGCCCAATGTATAGCATCAGAAATTAAAGACCATTTCTTTGTCATAGAGGTGGTCAGGAAGATTCTCAAAATAGATGTAAATAGCATGAGGTTTTAAAGGATTAGAACGATTAAGAAAGTGTGCTATGTGTGTGTTGGTGTGTACATGTTTAAGTTCACATGTTCATGCTTTAAAGTGGTTTTTGTAAGAGCAATATAAACATAAGAATGGGCTATCTGCAAGAAATATTCTCAAGCAGTTATGGTGAACCTATGGCATGTGCACTGCAGAAGGCTTTTTATATCTAAAAGGACCACCATCACTGTTCTAGGCTATCTGAAATATCTAGAGAAGGAGATTTCTGGAAGTTAAGGTAGAAATATTAGAGGCAAGTGAGGAAGTGCTTAGAAAATGAGTGTAAGGTCCTGTGCTGTACAAAACTTTTGTTTAGTATAGTAAAAAAATAATGTTTAAAATCAGCCAGAATATGCTGAAAATAGTTCAAAGTCTTGTACAGGGCCTCAATCATTGTAAGTAACAATACTGGTAATATTATACTATAGTTGTAAATTATATAGAAGACTGAGTTGAATGAATTGCTAAATCTAGATTCAAACATTGCATGAAGGTTGTTTTTTAAATCCATTCTTTTATTTAATTAAAATGTTGTTATGTGCAATCACTATTTCAGAGCACTGTAATGAGTAACATCAACTCAGTCCCTGCCCTGTATGAAGTTTATAGTCTCTTAAAGAGGACAGAAGATCCAAGGAGTGAGTGAAGTGAGAAGTGCTGTAATGGACACAGCACAGTAAGGGAGCAGGGGGAGTTTAGAGCAGAAGCACACAGACCAGGCGAAGGGAGTTCAGAAACACTTCCTGAAGGACCCTTACTGGATGAATCCTGTCCTCTCATTTGTCCTCTTAAAAGTGGAAAGTTAAAAAGAAATTGTTAGCGTTTTTATTTAACTGTTTTATTATACATATTAAGGATGTCAACCAGGGATAGGGTTATAGCTCAATAGGAAGAACACTTGCCTACTACGTGTAAAGCCCTGAATTTCTTCCCAAATACTACACAAAAAAAGAAATCAACAGAATTAACTTATGAGTTTTTTAAAATATCTAATAAATACAAATACATAAAAAATAATTTGAGCATATTTCCTTTAAATCTGTTATGATTGTAGGTTTTTTCTTTATACTCTTGATAAAGCTGTTTTGATAAATATGAATTGCATAAATCATATAATGAAATTTAAACTTTTAAATTGTATCATTTTACTTTTTATAAAATATTTAGGTAATTTTTCCTTTAAAATTGAGGCTCTAAGGGGGGAGGAGGGGGAAGTGGGTAGGGATATGGGTAAAAATGAGAATTAACTTGTGGCATATACTGGTACAAATTTCCCAATGTTATATGTGATTTTGAGATGTATATAATTTGTACCAATAAAGAATTCAATTAAAAAAAATTGAGGCTCTAGGGCTAGCTCAAGTGATACTGCACCTACCTTGAAAGCACAAGGACCCAAGTTTGATCCCCAGTACTTCGAAAAAAAGAGAGAGAGAGAGAAAAGAAATTGAGGCCCAGAGTTCATTCAAGAAAATGGTTACCCACACAGAAATTCTCCTACAGATAAGCAGGTTCTCAAATTAGTAAAAACCTTTAAAAAAAAACTTAAATTTTAAAAACTTTAAGTTTTTTTTTTTGAGACAGTGTCTCGCTTTGTAGTTCAGGCTGGCCCCCAGCTCACTATGTAGCCCAGGCAAGTCTGGAACTCAGCAATCCTCCTGCCTCTGCCTCCCAAATGCTGGGATTACAGGCGTGAGCCACCACACCCAGCACAGTGGTATGTGGTATTGATGGTTGGTGGGCGTGAGTCACCACACCCAGCATTGTATGTGGTTACCAGGATCAAACTCAGGGCCTTCCGCTTGCGAGGCAGGCACTGGAACCACTGAGCTAAATGTCCAGCCCAAAACTTTCAGTTTTTAAAATCAAAGAGGCAGGAAAAAAAATTTCTAAACTTAGTATTACAATATGGAACTAATTGAATTTTGATACTGAGAAGAGCAGATTAAAAAGACTCAATGCAAGGGTTATTTAGACCCTGAGAATTTTATTAACCAAAAAAAGTATCAGTAAATGCCAGCCTGTATTTATGTACTGTGCACTTTGGATTTTTTTCCCTTTTCACCAAACCATTCTTGTGAACTGATCCCAGGGCCAGATATTTAGCTAAGTGGTTCCAGTGCCTGCCTAGCAAGTGCAAGGTCCCTGGTTTGATCCCGGTAACCACACACAACAATCCTGGGTGTGGTGACTCACATCTACCACCATTCAGTACCACATACCACAGTGCCGGTTTTGGTGGCTCATCTCTGTAATCCCAGCACTTGGGAGGCAGAAGCAGGAGGACTGCTGAGTTCAAGGCTTGCCTGCACTACATAATGAGCTCAGGGCCATGTGCTCGCTTCGGCAGCACATATACTAAAATGAGCTCAGGGCCAGCCTGAACTATAAAACAAGACCCTGGGGCCAGAGGGTTAGCTCACAAGCGCAAGGTCCTGAGTTCATCCCAGGTAACCACATACAATGCTGGGCGTGGAGACTCACACCCACCAACAATCAATACCACATACCACAGTGCCGGGCGTGGTAGCTCACGCCTGTAATCCCAGCACTCAGGAGGCAGAGGCAGAGGCAGAGGAGGATTGCTGAGTTGAGGTTTGCCTGGGTTACATAGTGAGCTCAGAGCCAGCCTGAACTACAAAGTGAGACCCTGTCTCAAAAAAAATAAAAAATAAAAAAACAAGACCCTGTCTCAAAAAAAAAAAAAAGTTTCTACTATGGAAAATCTAAAGATTCTTCCTGAAAAAGAACCACGAAGACAATTGTCTCAGCAGTTCTTAAATATTTCTTTCAAATGTAGTGTTAGCTTTCCTTTGCTCAGAGAAAATAGTTGCACATGTGGAATTTGAAGAAGGAAAAGTTTATTTTCTCCCAGTTTCTGTGGATTCAGTCCATATTTGGCTCCAAGGCAGAAGCACCAGGGAAAAAGGGCATGATGGGCAGTTGCTCAGCTCACTTCATGCAGCTGGGAAGCACAGAGAAAGGAGGAACCAGGGACAAAAATACAACCTTCCAAACATACCCTGTGACCTGCCTCTGAACAAACATTCATCTATGTGCTCAGCAGTGGATTCATTTTGTTAAGTTTAGCCACCCCCCACCATGATCCAATCACCTTTCAAAAGCCCCACTTCTAAACTTGTGAGACCTTTAGGTGACAAATTCTAGATCTAAACCATAACAGATGGTGATCAGTAAAAATAATTCATTGAAGTTTTAGGATAAGGGTCCATCTATTTATTTAATTGATGATTGATTGATTGATTGATTGACTGTGCTAGGGGTAGAACTCCAGAACTCTTGCATGCTAGACAAATCCTCTGTCACAGAGCTACACCTCTTACACTACAATTTTTTTCTTTTATACTTTTTTTTTAATACTAAAGTAACTGCCAGGGGTATGAATAAGGGTCCTTTGCATGTTTTCATGTTAATCTATGTCAGATTAATGATGATAGAACAAATGACAACTTGATACCTTCAGCGTTCATTTGCTTGTGGTTTTCCAGTCAGGAGATGATACTCTGAAGCGAACATAAACTAAAAGAAAAAGTGTTTTAAGAATATAGTCTAGTTTCTTTCAGGTGAACTTACAGCATGGTGTGAACATTGTTTTTTGGTTTTTGTTTTCAACTTTTAAATTCATTGATACATTTTAGGTGTACAGTATGATGACATTCATCACTAGGATCTTATACCTGTACATGACATATCTTGATTCTTATTTTTCCTCAGCCCCTTCCCTCCTCTCAAGCCTTCTACCCGCCATTTAGAAAGATTTTGTTTTTGCTTTTTCCTTTTTTTCATAGTTTTATTTCACTTCTCTCCTTTCCCATCTCTCCTCCTAGTTCCTCTTCTCCCTTGAACATTTTCTTTCTATTTCATACTTTCAGTTTTGTTTTATTGATTGATTGATTGATTGCAGAACCAGGGCTCAAACACAGAACCCTGTACTTGCCAATCAGGCTGTGGCACCACTGAGCCACATCCCCAGCCCCACACTTATAGTTTTTTATACCAGAGAAACTATTCAGTATTTACACGTGTGTCCTATGTATTTCATTTAAGTGTATAGCCTAAATGTGTATCCATTTAGCTATAAATATCTCAAGTTTTTCATTCTTTACGACTGAGTAGTACTCCCATTTTATTTTTTTAAACACATCTTCTTTATCTAATCACCTGTTGATGGATATTTGGGTTATTTCTATCCTTTAGCTATTACAAACTGTGCTACTATAAACATGGATGTGCATATATTGCTGTAATGTGATGCTTTTAATTCTTTGGAGAAGATACCAAGCAGAGAAATAGCTGGGTCAAGTGGGACTTCTAATTCTAGCTTTTTGAGGAATCTCCACACTGATCTCCACAGTGGTTGTACCAGTCTACACTCCCACGAGCCCTGGAGAAGGGTTCCTTTCTTCCCACAGCCCCACCAGCATTTTCAGTGTGAACATTGTGTGGCAAGCCTCCAGAGGTAGTTTTAGTTCCAGTTACAAAAAGGATTTCTGTCTGTGGGGGTGTTTAATTTGGGGAGAAGATATTTTAAAACTTGTAGTGCTTACTCAAAATAAGCTATCTTCTGTAACCCAGCTGTAATCATTTAAAAATGTAATATTTTGGTGTCCAAAGATACAAATAAATAAGAGCTCTAGAAAGGAGAACATAGTGGAAAGGAAGCCTTGGCATTGCAGTGAATTATCCTGTCTTCATATAGTGCTCCAAATCTGACTCTAAATGTTTTTTTAATTGAATTCTTTATTGGTACATTTTATATACAGCTCACAATCAACTTTGGGGAATTTGTACCATATGTGACACAAGTTAATTCTCATTTTTACCTATATCCCTACCCACCCACAACCCCCCACCCCCTATATACATGTTATTTCTTTTTCTTTCCAAATTATATTTTTTCTTTCCCCTCATTACTTTCCCTTACCACATTCCCTTTAGTTCTAGAATGTATGATAGATTTTGTGAAACAGGAAATACTGACTCTAAATGTTATTTGTTAAAGAC
Source organism: Thryonomys swinderianus (assembly GCA_004025085.1). NCBI lineage: Eukaryota > Metazoa > Chordata > Mammalia > Rodentia > Thryonomyidae > Thryonomys > Thryonomys swinderianus. The sequence continues at coordinate 50,778 of PVIC010004746.1, read as the reverse complement.
AACATGTTATTGTTACTTTTTTTTTTTTTTTGGAGACAGGGTCTCACTTTGTACTTCAGGCTGGCCCTGAACTCACTATGTAGCCCAGGCAAGCTTTGAACTCACAGCAATCCTCCTGCCTCTGCCTCCTGAGTGCTGGGATTACAGGCATGAGTCACCATGCCCTGCGTTGGGGTACGTGGTACCAGGGATCAAGTTTGGGACCTTGTGTTTGCAAAGCAAACACCAGAACCACTGAACTAAATCCCCAGCCTGACAACATGTTATTATATAAAATGATTGATAAATGGTGCTGTATTCTGCCCAACATTATCTAAAGAGCCTTCCCCCAGAGTCTTTTTTTTTGAGAAAGGGTCTCACTTTGCAGTGCAGGCTGGCTCTGAGCTCATTATGTAGCCCAGGCAAGCCTGGAACTCAGCAATCCTCCTGTCTCTGCCTCCCAAGTGCTGGGATGACAGGCGTGAGCTACCACTGTGGTATGTGGTATTGATTGCTGGTGGGCGTGAGTCTGCACGCCCAGCATTGTATGTGGTTACTGGGGATCGAATTTAGGACTTTGCCTTTGCGCTTGCTTGCGAGGCAGGCGCCAGAACCACTGAGCTAACCCTCCAGCCCCTCCCCAAGTCCTTTTGTAACTTACTTGCCAAGTAGACCCCTAAGACATGTTTTCGAGGGTTTATTCATTAAACCATAGAAGCTATAAGAATATTTTAAATATATAGTCTGAAAAACGTATATATGGCCTATTATATGGGAAATCTAAAAATTAAAAGTCTTGGCTATCATGTTAAAAAAAGAACATTAGAGCCCTTTTGACACTGGCAATATTGATTTAATGCAGTCTACTTGGTGGTTGACTGGTCTGCCTTGTCATTTGTACTTTTTTTAGCCTCATGACCTTAATGTTTCATCCTGACAGGATTTGTGTCATTGATTCATATCACTGCTATGTGATGTCAGCGTGTGGGTGTTAGTTATTGAGACAAAGTTAACCTAATGTGCTGCTGTAAACCCCAAGTACTATTTCCTACCAGAGTAACAATGATTCATCATTGTTCATATGAGATTGGTACTATAAATAGTAGTATTCAAAACTGCTGCATCCATGCACATTGATATCACTGCCTCTGTAGATTTCTAACAAAAACACTAAAAATAACTTAAGAAACAAGTGCTTGGTAAACATATTTCTTACTTCAGGTTTTCTGTTTATATCCAGTTCAATTTAGTGCGCAAAGTTGATTGTCATAGTTATCACATTTATCGTACTTAATGTTTTTATCACTAATACATCTAAATGTAGACATTTTCAATTACCTGTACATAGATAAATAATTCCAAATATATTTAGGCAGCTATTGTATGCATTGTATTTTATCCCAAGTTTTAAAAGAGTAATTAGTTTTTGAAGAAAAGTCCTTAAACATCTAAGCATAAATGGCCTTAATCTTTTCTCTTTTCTGTAACTTCCTACCTTATTCTGTTCTCAAATTGCAATCATCATTTTATAAATTCCCAGGCCAGAGCTCTGTGCTAATTGCCTGCCTTGTGTGACTAATGTTGCCACGTGTTGTAAGCCTTGATAATGAAGCATCCCCTATTAATAAGTAAGATGACTTTGTTCAGAGTTCATCTAAGATAGTACTGGTTTATGCCTTTATTCTTTGAGTCTATCTGGTTTAACATTTTTCTCAGATTTGTCATTTTTTTCACATTTTTTTATTAGTGTGTGTGGATAATGGAGATTATTGGATTTAACTCACCCATATACTGATACTATATAGCATATAGTATACTTTAATAATTTTCATCTCCTTCTTCCCTCCTTGCTTCACCTTCCTTCAGCCCACTTGGGGGGTTTATATCTCTCCCCACACTACTTGACTTTATATCCCCCCCTTGTTGCTTTCTTCTTGTCTAATAATAATCTTCCTCTACTTTCTTGTCATCTTATTTAGATTCCACGTACCATATTAGGAAGAATATGTGATAGTTGCCTGAATCTGTCTTACTTACTTCAATACAGTGATCTCCAAGCCAGGATTGGTGGCTTGCACCTGTAATCCCAGCACTCAGGAGGCAGAGTCAGGAGGATTGCTGTGAGTTTGAGACCAGCCTGGGCTACATAGTGAGTTCAGGGCCAACTTGAACTATAAAGCAAGACCCTGTCTCAAAAAACTTTAAAGAAAAATTAAAAATTATAAAAAGAATGATATTCATATTCATCTATTTTCCTGCAGATAACAAAACTTTCCTCTCTGTGGTTGAATAATATTCCATTGTGTGTGTTCCTTGCCTATTCATATCTTTTTTTTTTTTTTTGAGACAGGGTCTCACTTTGTAGTTCAGGCTGGCTCTGAGCTCACTATGTAGCCTAGGCAAGCCTCAAACTCAGCAATCCTCCTGTCTCTGCCTCCCGAGTGCTGGGATTACAGGCGTGAGCCACCACGCCTGGCACTGTGGTATGTGGTATTGATTGCTGGTGGGCGTGAGTCTCCATGCCCAGCATTGTATGTGGTTACCGGGGATCGAACTCAGGACCTTGCGCTTGCGAGGCAGGCGCTGGAACCACTGAACTAACCCTCCGGCCCACCTATTCATATCTTGATAGGCATCTAAACTAGGTATATATCTTTACTACTTCAAATTGTGGCAAAATAAATATGGGTATTCAAGTATCCCTATAGTAGGCTGACTTTAATTCTTTCAGATATGTCCCAAGGAGTAAAATAGCTGGATCAAATGTTAGCTCTATTTTTTGTTTCTTAGGAACTTCCAATTGATTTGCATATTGCTTGTGCTAATTTACATTCCTACCAGCAATGTAGAAGGTTTCCTTTTCCCTGAATCCTCACCAGAATTTATTGTTTGTTATGTTCTTGGTGATGGCCATTCTGATTAGGGTGAGGTGGAGTATCAACGTAGTTTGCATTTCTCTGATGGCTAAAGATGTGGAACATTTTTTATTCAGCTTATTAGCTGTATGCACTTCCTGTTTTAAGAAGTATCTGTTCTCTTCATTTGCCATTTTTTAATTGGGCTATTTGATTTTTCAATGGCTTTTTTTTTTTTTTTAGTTCTTTACACATTGTGGATATTAATCCTATGTTGGAAGAATAGCTGACAAAGATTTTCATTCTGTAGGCTCTCTTCACTGTACTGGTTATTTCCTTTGCTGTACAGAGACTTTAATTTGATATAGTCCCAGTTGTTGATCTCACTATTTATCATGCTACTGTACTCAGTCTTATTCAGGAAGTCTTTATTCTGCCTATGGCTTCAAGTGTTTTCCTTATGTTTTCTTTTAGCAGTTTCAAAATTTTGTGACTTATACCTAGGTCCTTGATCCATTTTGAATATATTTTTGTCCAGGATGAGAGATAAGGAAGAATCTAGTTTCAATCTTACACAAGCAAATACTCAGCTTTCCCAGTGCTGTTTGTTAAATAGGCTTCCCCTGATCTGTGTTTTTGGCTCCCATGTGCAGAATCAGATGACTGTTTGCTTGGGTTTGTTACATTCCATTGGTCTGCATGTCTATTTTTGTGCCAATACTGTGCTGTTTTTGTTATTATGGCTTCGTAGTATAATTTGAAATTGAGTATTGTAATGGCCCAGCCTTGCCCTTTTTACTTAGACTTACTTAGGTTTGACTGTTTACTTAGGTTTGACTGTTCTAGGTCCAAAGTTAAATTTATTCAACTTAAAAGTCTTTTAAATTCTAAAGAAAAATACCTCTTACTGTTTTTACAGTTATAATATCCACTCTGTGTGAAGTGATACAATAGTATAAACAGACTTCGAGGTTTTTTTATTTATTTGTGTGTGTGTGTGTGTGTGTGTGTGTGTGGTACCGGGGATTGAACTCACAACCTTCCCCTTGCAAGCCAGGCGGCAGTGCCACTGAGCTAAATCCCTGGCCCTAAACTTCATTTTATTTCTCCTTAATTTCATCTTTCTGTTTAATGTCTTTACTTGGCCTAATAAAAACCTGGTTAATAAGTCCCCAGAATTAGTTTTGAAACTTTACTGGTACATAAATTCAACTGTTTGGGACATAGTACATTAGAACACAAATTTGTCTGTATTGAACATTTTCCTGGTTAATATGTAGTCTTCTAACTTCACCTAGTTTTCCTAATCCAAAGTAAATATCTGGCTGCGTGCGTGCGTGCGTGCGTGCGTGTGGAGGGGGGGGGTACCAGGTACCGGAGATCAAACTCAGGCCCTCCTCCTTCCAAGGTAGTGCAGTACCACTTGAGCTAAATCCCTGGCCCCATTATCTGGCTTTAGAATGATCTTCATATTTGCATTTTGTTGATACACATCATATAAAATAAAATTTTATATGATACCTTGGTATAAGTAAAGGAGAAAATGAAAGTAGAGAAAGTGGTAAATAACAATATGATCAGATAAGCAAAGTGATCAAGACACCTGAAAATCAAAAGAGGAAAAACATAGATCAGGGCCAGAGAGTTAGCTCAGTGGTTCCAGCACCTGCCTAGCAAGCACAAGGTCCTTGGTTCGATTCCCAATAACCACATACCACAATGCCAGGTGTGCTTGTGCTGGCTCCCATCTGTAATCCTAGCATTTGGGAGGGAAAGGCAGAAGAATTGCTGAGTTGAAGGCTTGCCTGGTCTACGTAGTGAACTCAGGGCCAGCCTGAACTACAAAGCAAGACCCTGTCTCAAAAAAGCAAAACAAAAAAACATAGATCAGTAAATGAGAAAAATGTGAAAGGACAAGGTTTGATTTGTGCTCAAGGACAAAGTTGTATAGTATTCAAATCCTTCATTCTCCTTATCTTCCTGAAATTATGTATCATGTTCAGTCACCGCCCCCCGGATAGGCTCCCTCCCATGAAGCACTTCCTTAGTAGCATTTATTGGCCTATCCTTAGTTACCTGACTCTGTGAACAGGCAATAGTCATGCTGCAGATACTTAAATTACTTCTCCAGAATCTGTTCCTTAGTGCTGCCTCAAGGATTTGGGTCAGAGTCACAAGGTTACTCTTCTGAAGAATCAGATAAAAAATGGTAGAGGAAAAGAGGAATACATTTCACTTTCTATCCTTTCATATCTTAGTAATCTAAAACTACTCTTTGCCTAGCTGGTCTGTTTCCTAAATTTTCTGAAATGCAAATGACCCAGACTTATTACTGCAGTCTAACCCTAAGCACACCATTAATAAATCACTGATCTTGTTTGCTTATCACCAGAAAAAAAAATCAAAGTTAGTTCTTTGTGTTTTTAATTCATTTCATAGCTAACTCTCTGCAAGTCAGCTGATTCAGCTGTTTATTTTGCAACTATTTTGAAGGATACATTGCTTAAAGTAAAACATGTTTTATTGCTTCCCTGAATTTTATATATGGCAGAAGTCAGCATTGGGTTCTTGCTGTTCTAGTTTTTTTCAAGGCAAACCATTGGTGTCATTCTTTGTTGTAGTATGTGTCATACATGATCTGCAGAAGGACTGTCTTCATAATGTCTCATTGGTATATAATTTTAATCACAGCATTTCATCTCACACAAACTAGAGTGTTTTATGGCCTAATTCTAGTAAGGGTATATGACCAGCCTCACTTCTTATTTATATTTTTTCTATATTATTTTTCCATTTAATTTATCAAGTTGTGGTTTTGTTGGTTTGGGTTTTGGTGGTAAATGTATCTCTTATATCACCTTTAATTATCTTTTAGAACACATTTGACCTTTAATTCATTTTCCATTTAATACCCCTCACTTTCTAGAAACTTTCAGAATCTTTTCTTCACACAAAAAAAGAAAAAAGTCTCATGTTTCAGTGATATATAGTTTGGTATGTTTTATTTTGCTATATAATTAGAAGATATTTTAGTTATATTATATTGGATCTTCCATCTCAGTGCCAGGATTTTTTGTGTTATTTTTGTATGTATTTTAGGAATTACTGACTCCTATTCTATATCCTTCTGATAAGACTTAACTCTGTACCTTTACTATTCCTACATTTGCCCCAGAGTTGTAATGCTCACCACTAGTGATATCCCTCTGTTCAAGGATCTTTCTGTAATAGCAAGGGAAATATGGATATATTTGTTTCCTAAAGTCCTTGCTAATTTGATAATCTCCATTGAACAGCTTTTCTATGGATATAAATATACAAGATTCATTGAGACTGTTAGTTTATAGCATACATTGTGCAATAATTAATATTTTTATTTTTCTATTCTTGTCTGACTGTTTGCAAACTTTAAAAAGTATCTGCTTTTTTTTTTTTTTTTTTTTGAGACAGGGTCTTGCTTTGTAGTTCAGGCTGGCCCTGAGCTCACTATGTAGCCCAGGAAAGCCTCAAACTCAGCAATCTTCCTGTCTCTGCCTCCTGAGTGCTGGGATTACAGGCATGAGCCACCACACCTGCAAAAAGTATCTGTTTTTAATTTTCATAATATCTCACACATTTTGCATAGAGCCCTCTTACTAGGATGGCTTGTAGCAACTGTTTGAACTTCATAACATTTCAACATATTAGCATTTTTTGAACTTTTTTTTCAAGTAGATTTGGCAAGATAAGAACTAGCATTCTTCTTCGGTGACATTGCTTATGCACTCAGTTGTGTATCAAGCACTGTTGTGCTTTATGAATAAGATTCATTTAGTCCATACAATAGTCCTGTGAAGTAAAGTAACCTCATAAATCACTATATTTTATGTAAGATGTAATATTTTATAATATTTTACATAAGATATAAACTGAGAAACAAAGAGGTTAAGTAACTTACAAGGTCAATATAATATAATATAACTAAAATATCTTCTAATTATATAGCAAAGCCATCATTAAAATTAAATGGCCTATCTCTGAAATCTATGCCCTTCACCACTACTTAATACTGCTCCTGTTGTTTAGGATATAACAAATAATTATAAATCATAATAAAATGAATGATAAAATTCCACTGTAATACCAAAACTCACTGGAAAATATTTTAATGCTAGTGAAAAAAAGTGATTTATTCAATATTGATAAGAATAGACTGACACTGTTTTTTAACCAATTTAACTAATGCCACCTGTTTCTTGGAGAGCATGGCAAGCCATGGTCAGGGACTTAGACTTCACCTCATAAGTAATAAAGAATTAGGCTCTGTGTTTTAGAGAGGAAAAACCAATTAGGTTTGTTTTAAAGATCATTTTATTGCTAATGTGAGAGATGTATTGATTTCTAAGGACTAGGAGCAAGGGACCCATTAGAAGAATACTGAAATAGTTCTAGAAAGAGCCAGTGCTGTTAAAGTGGAGCAGAACAGGCAAGAATATGGATTGAAAAATATATGGGAGACTGAACTGTTGGAACTTCCAGCAAGCTGGTAGGGGACATAAGGATTGAAAGTCTAGGATTACTCAAGTTTTGTGCTGAGGCAGAACTTTAAATTTATCATGTGAAATAAAGAAAGTGGTTCGAGTATTGATGAAAAATACTGGTTTTGTGTAGATTGACTATTAGAGGCCTAGAACTCAAGAGAAAGTTCAGGTGAGATAATGCAGTATAAGCTTTCAAAGGAGTAACTAAGATTATCTCATAAAGAATAACACAAGAAACAAGCCAAGAGCAAAATTCCCAAGAAGACAAACACTTAAAGGAAAAACAGAAGACAAGAAACCATTAAGGAGCTAAAAAGATACTATCAGATACTGGGAGAGGAAACAGAAGAGACTAGTATAGTATTTAAGATTTTAAAATGGAATAATTAGTTGTCATCAGTGTTAATTGATCTTAATGACTGTTGCCAGTATAATCTTAATAAAGTGGTGTGGGCAAAAAACCTGACTGCAGTGTACCAAAATATGATTTTGGATACTTTATTTTAATTTGGTAGACTAGATGCCTTGGCTAACTATCTTTGTACAGAATAAGAACAAGACAGTTTTGCCTTGCTATTTCCACATGAGACATATCATAAGGTATTGGGAGAAGAAAACAATTGCTAAAACAATTTGTTATTCATTTGGATTAAAATGGAATGAGGTCCTACCCAGAAGTCAGTTCTTGAGAATTTAAAAGTGAAAGGATAGATGTAAAAATAATAATAAAGAAGATTGATTACTTTATGACTCTGGGAGGACAATTCTTTTTCCTCCAGTACTGGAGATTGAGCTGAGAGCCTTCACAATGACCTGTATCTTTGGCCTTTTTAAATTTTATTTTCAAATTTTGAGACAGAGTTTCACATCACTACGTTGCTTAGGGTGAACCTGAACTTGTGATGCTCCTGTGGAGTTACAGGTATGTACCACTGTACCCAGTGAGAATGATGGATATACTTGGGAAAAGTATTTCCACTTTCCCAGGAATACTAACACATCATCCTAAAACCTAAGATTTCTCCTCTTAAGTACGTACAGTACTCTAAAGAAACGTGGGCAAAGAGATATACAGAAATATGTTTATTGTTGCAGTGTTCTGTCTAAAGAATTAGATTGTATTCTCTGTCATCTTTTATTTATCTGCTGTTCAGGGGTTAAAACAATCTACCAAAGGTTATGGAATTTAAGACACCAGAGTGTCTCCTTGAATTCCAGAATAATAAAACCAATAGTCTCTTACATTATATCTTCACTTACATGTTTACTGGACATCTCAAATGTAGCATTTTTAAATTTTTTTTTAGGGGTCAGAGATTTAGCTCAGTGGTTCCAGGGCTTGTCTTGCAAGCTCAAGGTCCCAAGTTTAATCTTCAGTGCAAAAAAAAATCAGAAGAAATAAATTTAAATAAAGAAATAAAAATAAATTATTTTGAGACAGAGTCTCATTGTGTAATCCAGGCAGGGTTTGAACTCACTATGTGGCCTAGACTGTCCTTGAACTCAGTCCAGTGAGATTATAAGCATGTGCTACCACACCTAACAACATTGAATATCTTATCATCCCCAAGTCTGCTTCATCTACTTTGGTGCCATTACAAATAGCACTGATGTGAATGTGCTAAGCATTTTCATTACCCATATATATAGACGTGAAATTACTTGATTATAGGGTATTACGCTCAAATTTAGTAGATAATGTCATTTTCCCAACTGTTTCCTGTATTCATCAGCAATACATCTGAGTCAGATTCTTTTAAAATATACTTCAGATAATATCTTAAAATCCAACAGTAGCTAACCATTTCACCCAGCATAAAAGCTAAAGCATTACAGAGTCTAACACGTGTCCTGCTTTACCAGTGTTTCCTCCCTCCTCTTCTTCCCATACTGGTCATGCTGCTCTGACAATCTGATGTCCTTGTTACCATTTCAGACGAGCAGGTCAGGCACCCACTACATGGCATTTTCATTGGTTTCTCCTCTGTATAGAGCGATCTTTCCTCAGATAGCCCCATGACTCATTTCTGTTCATCTTTCACTTTTTGTTCAAAAGATACCTTCTCAGTAAAACTTAACTGATCTCTGTATTTTAAATTGCAGTCCTGTTCTATCTGAGCACACACAGTCATATTCACTCTGCTCTATTATCTTATTACCTCATAGCAGTTTTACTTTCCACCTTCAACATATATGATGTAATTGAGCATGATTTACTTATCACATTGTTAATTATTCTCACAGTGAAAACTCCACAAAAGCAGGGACATATGACTATTTTCACTTAGAGATATATATACCAAGTGTCCAGAACAGTATCTGGCGCATTGTAGATAAACATGTTTGTTGAGTGAATGCCAGGGAAGAAAAACACAATTAAAAAAGTTCAAGAAACTGGAAAGAATAAAAAAGATAGTGATAGTATTGTACACAGCTAAGTTAATTAGATGTCTTATAGGCATTTGGATGCTCCAGGAGTCAATATGAAAGACAATCCAGATACATTACTGAAGGTCAGCACTGTAAAAAGAAAGAAAGCACTACACTCACATACTTGTCTGTCCTAAGTATCCAACCACTGGGCCACACCCCTAGCCTATTACTTTTTGTAGGAGAAAGGTAACAAGAGTAAGGCATGATGTCAGACACCTATAATCCCAACTGCTCTGGAGAGGGAATGAAGTTTGAAGCCATTCTGAGCAACTTATTGAGACCCTGGGAGACCTGTTTATGGTGAGGATCTCAAATAATCACTTTAAAAAGCAATACACATTATTGACTGAATACAGCCCAAGCAATATAGCTGACAGTTGTATTAAAGTGGGAGATACTAAATTTACTTATTTATTTATTTATGTATTTATTTTGCAGTACTGGGGATCAAATTCAGGTTTTGTGCTTGTAAGGTAAACACAGTACTACCCGAGCTAGATCCCTGGCTCTGAGATACTAAATTTATAAACACGCCAGTCTGCATACCATTTCATTCCTATAGTCTAAGAAAAAAGTCTAAGAAAAAAGAAGATAATTGATGGATTAAAAGTGGAAAATTTCAGGGAAGAGGAAGTAAAAATAAGAGACAGATAAGAAGGAAACCAGGCAGGCTGTGAAAGCAGAGTTGGATCAAGAGAAAAGAAAGGTCATTATGTGAACTAATAAAAAATGTAGAAGAAAGAACTAGAAAGATGAAAGATATGATGTCCAGAAACTTAAATACAAAAGTTTAACATTTTAAAGACAAAATAGTGGAATTCCGAGTTTCAAGGTGTGTTTTTGAACAAGGTATTCTAAAAACAATATAAGGGAAGAGTTCAAGAAATATTAAGCCTGGGATTTGGACATTAAAGTAATTGTGTTGACAGGCAGGTGTTGAGGTAGAAGAAAAATTGAACTCACTGTCAAAGGTTTCAGTAAATGAGGACTGTATCAGCTGTGAGAAAGGAAAGAGGACTAGGCCACACAAGGCCTGATCTCAAGGAAAAAGGGTTGAGCTTGAAACAAGAACAGTGATGAAGGGTAAAAGCCTCAGGTTATTTGGATACTACCTATATTGCCTCAGGAAAGGATGGGGAACTACTAGAAGGCAGCTGGGTTTGTTTAAAGGCAGTGCAGGAAACAGATGTTTTGTGAAAAAGTTTAAGGATACTTTGAAAATGTATTTATAATGGAAAAATGTTTCCAGTGAGTACAGTGGGAAGAATTGGGAAATACCTAATCAGTTCAAAAGAGTCAAAGTAAGGCTCCAAGCTACTGGCCCAATCCTAGCTACCCAAGCTGCTAGCTAAGGCTAGTACCATTAATCTTTGCTACTGAGGCAGGAGAATTGCAAGTTCAGAGCTACCCTGGGCAACTCCGAGAGACTGCCTGTCTCAAAAGTTTTCAAATAGCGGTTTGGCTGGAAATGTAGCTTACAGGGCCCTGGGTCGGCGGGAGGGGGGGGGCGGGGAGGTTAACAGCTGTCTGTGAAAGTGAACCAGAATGAAGGAATAGCAAGGAAGAGGCTTGCTTTTCTTTAGGAGCTTAAGATCAGTGGCTTGGATGGATTTACCCAGACAGCTAAGTTTAACATTTATCACCAGGGCTGAGTTAACATCAGGAGACTTTCTCTTCTCCTTCAGGGAACACCAGCCTTTTACTAGGAGCTTTGTTAACAATTACCATTCCTACATTGTAAGAATAGCCCTTTCATGGAAACAAAGCTTATGTACATGGAGGTCGGAGTTGTAAGGAGGACAGGAGAATGGGAAAAATGAAAATTAAGATGTGTCCTGTACTGGTACAAATTCTCAATGCTTATTGTGATCATAATGTATATATAAAATATACCATTAAAGTCAATTAATTTTAAAAAAAAAAGAATAGCACTTTCTTCCTACTGGGGAGTCTGGCATCTGTTGAGACCTATTGCTCCCCAAATTACCACTTGCCAGTTTTTCTCACCACATTTGGGAGATACCATAATCCTTCCTGTTTGCCTCACTGTGTGTCCTTGGCCAAGTTACTTAAATCGTTCTCTGCCTCAGTTTATGACACCGAGATTCCTATTTCAGTTGTAAAGATTGAATTTACACCAGCAAAACACTCTGAAGAGCCCCCAGCACACACCCATATTACATAATGACTCTTTGAAAACATAACATGCATCATACTTTTACTTACAATCACTTTCACTTTCTGAGTGGTACCAAACAGTATACTTCATGCTTACATTTATCTAATTTGATTCTTACAACAGTGCTGTGGGCTTGGTTATTTTAACCTTCTCATGCAAAGAGACTTAGGTTCAAAGAATAGCAGTAAACTGCAAAGCTCTCATAAAAGTCTCTTTTGATACCAAAATCTATTTTTTGTACTGTACAACCTGTTAATAAATCAGTCATTACTCTTATTATATTTGTGTTAGCTGCTAATATAAGATTACTCTTATATTTGTGTTAGCTGCTAATTTCTTCTGGACTTACATAGCACTATAAAGTAATTTAAACCTCTCAAAAGTCTTTACAGTCCCCCCCACCAACAGTCCCTGCTTTTTCATGAACATACAGCTCTGAACATGAACCTTCACATCTTGAAATTGTATGGTTGTGAGAGTGAAATTCAGTTAACATCTATATAAATAATCAGGTTAATCTTTATTTAAAAATCATAAAAAATAAAATCAATAATAAATGGTGAAATGCGTGCAGGTACACCCATAGTACAGAGGGACTGAGCCTCAGCGCTACCACTGAGGTATATTCTCAGTCCTGTGATGGTCCTGAAAGGCGAATACCAGCCGGCAACACGAATCCTGCTTCGAAGAGCCTGTCAGTAAAGCTATTGTATATACAATTCTTTGGGTACTGTGGCTATTCCTTAAGGATTAGGGGATGAAGAGAAGATTAAGTTATGCAATGGCATTTCGGAGTCTTTTAAATAAATAAACACTGAATTTATCCCAGATTTCCTACGTAAAAATCCCAGCAGGATATATGAATAAGTTAGAAAATAGTGCCTTCGGAAGTGTTACTAGTGAACACAAAAGAGCCGTTTTACATAAAATATTCCTGTAAGATGTTTTGGTGGGCTTTAGGTTTTGTAAGAACATCCAAAAGATCGTTGCATTCAAAGCAGCCACAGCAGAAATCAGTTCTCTGTATCAGAAACAGTGCGAACTAGAGTTTCGGCTTTTGGCTCCCTCTCCCTTTTCTTTCCCTGGTCACTGCGAGTCATGTGATAGCGATCACGTGACTCGGTCAAAGGATCTTTTCCTCTTACTGTTTTGCAAAAAAAAAAAAAAAGAGAGAAACCGTTCACCAATTAAAGCTGTTAACGTGTACTACGCTTTTTCCTTGTTGGATTTTCTTGTTCCCTGCTGCTACTGTAAAAACAAAATGAGTGGTAAGACTTGCTGTTTTTGAACATTTGCTTTATTTTAAACCATAGAAAGCATTGTCTTAAAGTCACGCCGTTTGTTTTTTTAAGACATGCCTAATAGAATCGGTATAAAATATTCTAAATTGTTATTCTGAGTTTTAAAAAATTCTGTTTAGAGTTAGGCTGATTTTATTTTCCACAAAATACCTGACTCTAAGGTCTTTATTTTACTAAATTTTTCTTTTCAAAACTAAAATCTGAAAATTGGCATCAGATTATTTGGAAGCCATTGTGAAAGCCTGCTTATAAGGAGAATGTGTAGCGCGTCAGCAGCTTGTCGCTTTTTAAAAATGTAAATGTCTAAGCAAATTTGTAGTTTTTTAAAACCTTCTTAAATGTAAATACATTTTAACAAGAAAAAATAAGAACCTAATTTAACTAGATGAAAATAGCTTATGTTTTAAGTCACTGATGTCACTTTTTAAGAACTGGAGTGGGACGCTTCTCTAAGACAGTTGGTGAATAAAATTATTTCCTTTTCTGCAGGGTTTTTCCCTTTAAAATAACACCCCTGTGATCTGGGGAAGATTGTGCCTAAAACGTGTACATGCTGAAGGCACTATTAGATATATCACTACTTAAGATACATTTATTTATGTGCCAGTTGTGCATTTAAAGGTACAGTGTAACATTTCAGTTCTCTGGAACAGAATATTCCTCGCTGCATAAAAATTTAAGTCAGTTTAATAGTTAATCTTGTAGAACTTACTAAATTTTTAAAATGTTGGAACTAAGGAAGTTATCAAGGTTTTGGAGTTTTGTTGCTGTACATACAGGAACAGCAACAAATGGTGCTATAAAAATTGTATTCTAAACATCAGTACTTATTTATACATTAGGAAGTTTATGTGTTCAGTGTTGAAAGTTCTTTCGCACCAATATTTTATGTATATTGTGTGTGTTAAATTGTTTTTTAAAAAGAGTAACTATGTACCATTTCTGCCTCCAAATTTAAAACTTTACTTGCTAAGGTGAAATGATTACTTATTAGAAAAATAAGTTAGTATTATTCATGGACTATACTAATATATGTATTGCTGGTTTATTTTAGGTTAGGTGTGTTTTGTTCTACTTTTAGTAACATACTAAAATGTAGTTAAAAGGCATAGTCACATTCTGTGCTGCTAAATTTTAAACAATGGTTCTCAAAGTATAACATGATTTGAATTGTAGCTACATAGTATTTATATGGTCACATTTATAGTAAAAAAAGAAAAACTTGAAGCAGTTACTTAATTTTACATATAATCAAGTTCTAGTGACTTAAGGATTAAATTTGACATCATATGAAAGGGTCTATAGCCTTTCTTATATACCATAAAAGTTCATTAGAATGTTTTTAAGATTATAATGGGTTTTAGCAAATTCTCTTTCTAGTTCTCAGCTAAATTTTGTATATTATGGGCAAAACCTAAGCCATCTTTCAAGATTCAGAAAACTAGTTTACATTGTAGTTTTATATAAATTAACAGTAGAAGTAAATTAGCATTAGTATAAAATTGTTCTCATTTCTCTTGAGCCCAGAATGCAAAAGTTAAAAGAAGTGTTTTAAAATGCCTTTTTGTGTAGGGTATAAAATGGCTTAGGAATTGTAGTTGGTAAATAATAGTTGTTTGCATAAACTTAGGAAGATTTTGTTCTTCCTTTTTCTCATTTTTGAATTTTTATTAGTACATGCTTGCAATAAATAATGATTATTATGGGGAGTTGGTACATGTGTATAACACTTCATTCTTAAACAAAAAAATAGAAGCAGCCTTAATTTCTGGTAGAGATACTAGAACATACATTGTTCTTAAGACTCAAATTGTATCAATTGCCAATAAATGAATAGTATTTTCAGTATTTACCTGGTAGAAATATATGCTTAGAAATGAAACTGTCTGTGAATACCAGCTCTGGCATTTGGGCAAGCCTAACTCTACCTTTGGAAAATGGGGCTAATGCTGATGATTATAAGGAGACAAAAATATATAGTAATATATATGTATAATTAATATTATCTTTTGGACAGCTTCGTGTATTTGCTTGGCTTTTTTAGATGAGATTTTTTGAAGTTATTTTTTTAAGGTTTTGTTTTTGTTTTTCTTTTTGTTTTTGACTGACTTTGTAGCTCAGGCTTGCCCTGAACTTACTATGTAGCTCAGGATAGCCTCAAACTCAAGGCAGTCCTCCTGCCTCTGCCTCCTGAATGCTGCAATTACAGGAAAAAGCCAATGCCCAGCCTTTTTAAACTTATTTTTATAAGGAGATTGGTAACTTAGTAGGTTTCTCTCTCCTTCCTTATTTTCCCTTAACCATTCAGTTTTTAATCTCCATTTTCCAACCCCCTCCTTTCATTCTTTCACCCCTTTCTTTTCCCTCTCTTATCCCTTCTATTTTCCCTTCCTCTTGCTCCGTCACAGCCCACTGCCCTCCCTGGCTACTCCCTTATCTTTCCCTTCTGCTTCTCTTCTTTCTTTCTGTCTTCCCTCTCTTTCCCTTTCCCCTTCCTTTCTTTGCTTCTGTTTAATATTTCCACTCTTGAGCCCGTTTCCTTCTCTGTTCTTTCCTGCCCTCTCCTGTGCTGCCCTTCCCCATTCCCGCATACTGCTTCACCTTTCCCCCTTCTCTAAAAAGCCTGGAATATAGATTTGCTGGAACCATCCTGCTCTTCAGTCAGCTTTTCTGAACTATGTGTAATGGTACTGGTTGCAACATTCACTTTCATTTACTTTAAGAATTAAATTTGCATTTGAAAGATCCTTCCCCCATTAGATTCTCGTGCTTTTATTTCCTTAAAGTAGTAACTTTGAAAAAGATTTCAAGTGATTAAAAACTGGTGATGAAATTACAGAAAGGATCTAAAGGTGAGATATTTTTCTTAAAATGTTAAATAAAACAGCCGGGTGTGGTGGCTCACGCCTGTAATCCCAGCACTCGGGAGGCAGAGACAGGCGGATTGCTGAGTTCGAAGCTTGCCTGGGCTACATAGTGCTAGCTCAGGGCCAGCCTGGACTACAAAGTGAGACCCTGTCTCAAAAAAAAAAAAGTTAAATAAAACAAAGAATATTTTAATGCCTAGAAAGAATAAAACACACCTTCTAAACGTGTTTATTGTAATCCCAGAATAGTTAAAAGAGGAAATAAATAAGACATAATATTTATGAAAGTTATTTGGAAAGCATAACACTGTAGAAAGTGAAAGGAAAAATAAAATTTGAACATGAAAGGAAGTATAGGATAAGAGAACCTGAAGTATCTTTTTTAGAGCTTTTCAGTGTATGAAACAAAAAAATTGTCTGGGTAAATATAGATGATGACATCTCTTTTTAACTTTTTTAAGCCCCCACAGACATGACTTACACATTACAGTCTCATAACCCTAACAAAGCACTTTTCAAGTACCTTAAATGTTCTTTCTCTTAATTCTCTTCTTTTTTCTTAATATTTTCCTGTTACTTTGGAAAATTTTGCCTTTTCATTGATTTTTTTATATGCAAAGTTTAGTTTTATTTTCCTCTAGGTCAATTATGTCTAACTTGCACAATTGTTAAAGTCTCCTGGAATATTTATAAAATAAATGCAGTGATTCAAGATTGTAGGCATACTAAATCAGAATCTCTAGAAGAGCCAGTGAATTTTGTTTTAAATCTTCCCACTTTACTGTAGTGGAAAGTTTAAGAAGCACAAGGTAGGTAAAAGATAATCCATGCACTTTACATGGTAAATGTTTATCACAGGTCAACAGTCCTAATTTTGTTTCATAGTTATATAGTCACTGTTTACTTGAATATTAAGATGATGTAATAAGATTATTTTCAACTTCAGCTTGGTAAGCAGTGATGGATTAATATATTATTTCTGTAACCCATTCAGGTCCTGCTCAGGTTCCAATGATGTCCCCAAATGGTTCTGTGCCTCCAATTTATGTGCCTCCTGGCTATGCCCCACAGGTATGCTTTGTTATTTTTCTATTTATGATAATACTAACTTTCTTTCTTTGATTTTTATGAAAAGTAACACTGAAATTAACCCCTGATATCTTTGATAAATATATTTTAGGTATTTTAGTATATTTGGAAAGGAGAAAAAAATTATTCGTAACATTCATTTGACTTTGACTTTGACTTTGCCTTTAGGTATTGAGTTAAAAAAAAAAATTCACTCTAGAGGTTTTTTTCCCTGAATATATGACTAATTCAAATAATATCTGAAGTTCTCAGGGTGCTTCTGCTAATACTTTTTAAGTTAACATTTGCTTAGAAATAAGCAGCACAGTCGGGGATTTACCTTAGTGGCACTGTGTCTGCCTGCCAAGTGCAAGGTCCTGATTTTGATCCCCTGGTACCAACAAAAACGTAACAAAACATTTACTGTCTTTCCTCAGTGACTTTTCCAAGTTAATGAAGCACCTAAGCATTTCTGTTTTGGCAGGCATGGTGATGCATGCCTTTAATCCCAGCATTTGGGACACTGAGGTAGGAGGACCACTGAGTTCAAACTAGCCTGGCTACATAGTGAGACCCGCCTCAAAAAAAAAATCCAAAACAGGACCAGAGATTTAGCTCAGTGGTTCTGGCACCTGCCTCGCAAGCACAAGGTCCTGAGTTCAATCCCGGTAACCACATAGAATGCTGGGCATGGTGATTCACGCCCACCAGCAATCAATACCACATACCACAGTGCTGGGCATGGTGGCTCACGCCTGTAATCCCAGCACTCGGGAGGCAGAGACAGGATCGCTGAGTTCACGGCGGCTTGCCTGGGCTACATAGTGAGCGCAGGGCCAGCCTGAACTACAAAGCGAGACCCTGTCTGAAAAAAAAAAAAAAATCCAAAACAGTGCAACCTTATTCATACAGTGATTATCAGCTACTAATAGTAGAAAGGCATATTGTAGTAAATAGAAGAGAGTTTGCACCTGCAGCCATGGAAGCCAAGGGAACCAATCCCATTGTACACCTGCAGACCTTTTCTGCTCATCTGTTGGCATGCTCTGACTAAAGAACAATGTACAGCTAAGTTATGACATGAGCAAATTGAATTAAACTAGATCTGTAGATAATTTGGTATCTCCCACTCCTGAGGTTCTAGTCTTGCACTCATTGCTGCACCTCTCCTTTAGAAAATAATTAATTTTCTCTTCCTAGCACTGAATATGCACTTGTTTTCTTCAGACCCTCTATTATTTCCTCTTACTATGACAAAATATTGGCAGGGTCTTTCATAGATTATTTGCTGATTCTAGTACACATCACTATGAATGACAACAAAAACTAGACACTAATGAAGAAAATCAAAGTTTTCTAAGACTGAGAGTTGGAAAATTTGGATTCATCTCATAGTTCAAACCCTTGCTGGCTACTAGGCTCTGAGCAAATCAGTCTCTTTGAATCTCAGGGCCCAATGTATGATGAGAATAATAATATATTTGAAAATACCTTATAATCTTCTCAAAAGAGTGGCCTCTGCTCACTAACTCTATTTGCTTTTAACTTACTTAACTGTATGTTCTGTTTGTATTACCATGCTAAACTTGCCAGATCCAAGAGTTCTTTCTCCAGTCAGCCTCTCTTTGATATCTTAAATTTTGACACTGTTGATAGGATTCACCCCATATTTCCTTGACAGGGTATTCTGTATTTCCCACTTTCTGTCACTCCTACTCAGAACTTTGTTTATTTATTCAAAGGCTTATTCAACAAACATTTATTGAGTGGTAAAAGATATGCTGAGCTCTGTATTACATGCTAGTGACATATAAATGAAAACAAATGACTTCAGTTTTATAGGATATCCTGATATGCTTTCATCTCACCATTTTTTTAATGACAAGCTTTTACACTTTTCATTTCAGTCACAAGGTTTAAAAACAATTTCCCTGTACTTTTCAAGGTGCTTTCTCCTTTTGGACTCTCTTTGCATATTATTTGTCTCTTGTAATAAATTTATCATTTCTTAATTCTCTTTCCTAGGAAGATGATGAGTTCTTATAGTTCCGGTAATCAGCAATATTTCACAAAAAAGTATTGAGTACTCATACATGTTGGACCTTCGTGAGTGCTTGAGATATATATGAAGCAATAAAAGAGACACAGATTCTTCTGTGAAATTTACATTTTTGTGGAGAGAAGCAAAGAGCATAATCAGTGGATGAGTTAATGTATTAGATAGTGAATAATATGGTAAAAAAGAAAATAGAACTGGTTTATACTTTAAATCAGGGTGACAGATTGAGCCTCACTGGAAAGACGGCATTTGAATCAAATCTTGAATGAGTGGTGGACTTTAGTAATACATTCATCTAGGAAAAGAGGAGTCTAGAAGCAGAAACAGCCTGTGTAGTTGGTCTAAAATGAAAGTCTTATTTCATACCTAGAAACAGCAAGGAAAGCAGTATGGCTGAATTCAGGCATCCAGGCAAAAATAATAGTGAAGAATTAGGTCAGTTCCTGAACTAGATCATACCTAGTATTCATCTTCTCTCTGAGTAGTGTCTGAGATAATAGGAGTTCAGTTAATATTTATAAATCAGTCAAATATTCATCTAGGTCAAGATTTCTTTTATCTTTAGACCAACATCTACTAAAATAATTTCTATAAGAAATTTCTTTGGACATAAAGAACCTTTAATTGACTTATCTACTCAATGACTTCCTGACAGTTAAGGCTTTACACATTCCATCATTGTTTACTTTTGTACTTTTGCCACTTTCCCTGTGCTCACATAGTGTTTTCCTTTCTCCATGGTTTTATTAAAACACTCATTTATGGAATGTTACTCATTCTTCCACTTCTGCCTTTTGAAATTGTGTTCTTTGAGAATGTAGTCAAATTATTTGTACTACTTGGTTCTAATGCATCCTACCTAAATTATAATTGTGTGTGACTTAAATTCCTATAGGATTTTACATCCCTTGAGAGGAGTTGTATTTCATGTATTTATGTATTTTTCACATTCCTGTGGTAACTGACATGTAGATAACTCATAAATACTTGTCAAATAAATTAATAAACTTCAAAGGTAATCTTACTTGGAAAGATTAGGTGAGGGTAGTGAGTTTACTATTACCAATCTTAATTTAAAAATCAAACTTAATCTCTAAGAAGGGCATCACTTTGAAGCACATTGGCTAATCCAGACACAAAAATTTAACCTCATGTATTAGATTATTGAGGTAATTTAAGCAGCCAGATGTAAAACTGTGTTCATGCATTTTCACATCATTGTCAAAACACCATTATATATAATTTCTCATGTTAGAGAATACCTATTATTAAGATCCAGGTTTTAGGCTGTACTCAGAATATATCAAACTGCAAATTTGTGATGTTAGTACTAATTTCACACCCTTTTTAAGCAATTAAAATATGAATTCATTGTTATATTCTTTAACATCACTTTTTTAGAGTGACATTAGGCACAGCTGAACACTTAATGCATTGTCCATAACCTGGCACATAATATTAACAAATCAAGAACTAGTAGGTGAACCATATGTTAAGATACACTGATGGCTATAATAAAGAACAGGTCAAATTTGTCTCAACGGGAGCCAAGTAGCACATACATAAATAATTACCATCTAGTCTCCTATTAGACTTTTACACAGGTCCGCTCTCATGTTTTATCACCTTACTCCATTACTTGTGTGTATCTGTATTTAAAGCCAATAGTCTAAGGAGAACCACAGTGCCAGGCGTGGTGGCTCACGCCTGTAATCCCAGCACTCGGGAGGCAGAGACAGGAGGATTGCTGAGTTCGAGGCTTGCCTGGGCTACATAGTCAGCTCAGGGCCAACCTGAACTACAAAGCGAGACCCTGTTTCAAAAAAAAAAAAAATTACAGCAAATATCTGCACAAATTTTAATGTTTTTTTATTTCTTTAAACTTTTGGAAACAAAAGCATTACTGTAATGAATTTCAACTTTAAGTTGTGGGTACATTTTAACATCCTTATCCATAAAGTTTGAATGAGTTGGCATTGTAATATATAGCAGTTAACTGTACCATCCCATATTGTCATTTTGTTCTATACACCTTTTGTTGATCATGGAAACCTTCAGGCTTATATAAAAGTAGAATGCGTAGCATCATTAGCCCCTCTTCTAACCATGACTGCCTACTTGTGCAGTTATCAACAGGTTGTTTACCATACATAACCTCTTTTTATTAACTATCAGAATATTTTAAGTAACTCCTAAGATATTATCACTTGACCTATTATTTTTTTCCTTATGTAACTAGCAACTTCAGTTGTTACAGTAAAAATATAGTTGTCCCAAAAAAGTAGAATATAGCCTTAAAGGTGAACTGTTTGAAGATGTTACTTAGTCTATAAACCAAAATTATACGCTTATATATTGATAAGCTTCATTGCTGTTTCAAAGGCCTGGCCCTTTTGGCATGATATTATTACCTTTATTGTTGCCATTTATGAAATAGACAGTTGCAGGAGATTTACATACTATATAGAGGCAGAAAAATATGCAACTCTTTTAAATGTCAAATAAAAATATAAAATTTAAACACAAAGCAAATGATGCTACAGAATACAATAGTTACAAGAGAAAGCACTTTAATTACTGTCCAGGTACTAGCATGTAGTCCCTAAGAACATCATTACATTACAAAATAGAATAACCTTTATATTTCCTGTGATTAAGTAAATGTAATTAAGTATTTTTTTTTTAGTTTATCAACTATAAATGGGACTCCCAATAGGCAACATGAAAAGTTCTCCATCTTGGGCCGGAGATTTAGCTCAGTGGTTCCGGTGCCTGCCTAGCAAGTGCAAGGTCCCTGGTTCAATCCCCGGTAACTATATACAACAGCACTGGGCGTGGTGACTCAGGTCCACCAGCAATCAGTACCACATACCACAATGCCTCATGCCTGTAATCCCAGCACTCTGGAGGTAGAGGCAAGAGGATTGCTGAGTTCGAGCTTGCCTGGACTACACAGTGAGCTCAGGGCCAGCCTGAACGACAAAGAAAGACTCTGTCTCAAAAAAAAAAAAGTTCTCCATTTTGTATTGGCTCCCTTAAATGAATTTGTTTGTTTGTTTGAGACAGGGTCTTGCTTTGTAGTTCAGGCTGTCCCTGAGCTCACTATGTAGCCCAGGCAAGCCACCGGGAACTCAACAATCCTCCTGCCTCTGCCTCCCGAGTGCTGGGATTACAGGCGTGAGCCACCACAGCCGGCACTGTGGTATGTGCTATTGATTGCTGGTGGGCGTGAGTCACCACGCCCAGCTTTGTTTGTGGTTACCAGGATCGAATTTAGGACCTTGTGCTTGCGAGGCAGGCACTGGAACCACTGAGCTAAATCTCCAGCCCTGTTTGTTTGTTTTTTAAAATAGAATGGGGGTTGTTGTGGAGATGAGAGGGTACCTAATAGGGAGGGAATTATAGATCTCATAATTGGGGAAAAGGCCAATCTGAATTTAAGAATAAGTTTCAGGTTACTCCTTTGAGCAGTGCTATCTTGCTCTGCCTCGTTTCAGCACCCAACAGTGAGGTCAGTATATTTTGCAAAGATTCTAGAAACCAGTCTGATCATAGCCATTCCTCTGTCTCCCCTAGGGCAAACAGCCAAAAAGGACAAGGTGAGAATCTTGTAGACTAAAAAGTAGGGAACTTAGAAGTTAGAGGAAGATGAGAGAGTTGTAGTAAGAGCTAAAGAAAAAGGAGTTGTGGTCACTTTGATATTATGTATATGTGTGTGTAGTTGGATATATAAAATGAAAGGGATAAAGGGATAGATCAATACAAAGGCTCTGGGTTCAATCTTCAGTACTGTCGAACATATGTATGTGTATTATATATAAAAATAGATTGTCGAAAGGATGGTCAAAAATAGCTGTGGGGTAGAGAAGAGATTCTTTTATGCTGTATCTTGACGTCTTTGCAGTGTTATTTTTGAAGAGATTAAAGTTGGACTGGTTCTGGTTTGAGGTGTGACTGTAGAAATAGCTTGCTAAAAGTGAAAAGGAAACAAAGGTTATAGGAACTGAGGAAGTCACAGAACTATAATAATAGCTGGATGGTGTTAAGAAAGTAGAGGGACATTTAGCATTCCAGTAGAACCAACAGAGTACATATATTTCTGATCATATTGTTCATTCAACAAATACTTCTAGAACGTCATCCATGAGCTAGGTACTATTCCAAATATTGAGAAGAAAATAATAAGCAAAGCAGATTTATTGTGGATCTTTCATATTCTATCAGGGAGTACACAACAAACAATGTAAAATATTAGGTAGCAGATACAAGTTGCTTTCTTTCTCTGTAGTCCTCAAATACATCTTTGTTCAGTAAAAGAAAGAAAACAGCTTCAGAATTTAAGCAGCATCTGTGATTAAGGAATCAGACTGCTGATACATTTCATTTCTTTTTTTTTTGCTTTTTGAGACAGGGTCTCGCTTTGTAGTTCAGGCTGGCCCTGAGCTCACTATGGTGCCCAGGCAAGCCACTGCGAACTCAGCAATCCTCCCGTCCCTGCCTCCCGAGTGCTGGGATGACAGGCGTGAGCCACCACGTCCAGCATTGTGGTATGCGGTGTTGATTGCTGGTGGGCGTGAGTCTCCACGCCCAGCATTCTATGTGGTTTCCGGGGATTGAACTCAGGACCTTGCGCTTGCGAGGCAGGCGCCGGAACCACTGAGCTAACCCTCCGGCCCTATATTTCATTTCTTATTTATGTTTTAATTTTTACTAATATGGACTAAATTGAATATATTCTTTTTTTATTTTCACAGTGTATTGTTTTTATTTTCATCATTACCATCCAACATACCTGTTGGTGTGAAATTCAATGTCTGCATGTTTGGCTGCCTCTCAGCAGTGAGGCCTCTGGAGACTAGCAGATAGTTTTGAAGTTTCTGGCCTCCCCCTTGATGACTAACTAGTCATGCATTTCCTACCAGTGATAACAAGCCATCCAATGGGACAGTCATGTATGGACCACTGGTGGTTCAGGCTAACAGAAACATGTTAACCAATGAAATCCTTAGTTGCATTATGAAACAAGACAATAAAAGACCTGTGGATTTTATCCCCACAAAGTAGATAAGATTGAAATCTACAGTCAAATTGTTTGAGTTTATATACTAGCTCCTTCACTTTACCTGTATGATCCTGGGCAAGTTAGTCAGCATTGCTACACCTCAGTTTCAACAACTAAAAAATTGAGATAATAACTCCCTCTTTATAATATTTATTGTGAGAATTAAACAGCTAATATCGATCCTTTAAGAAACTTACATTTGAGTTATGCAGTAAGGCATATGCATCTAAAAATTAACAATGTTAAAATTAACAACGTTAAAAATGACCTTGACAGTTAAGTGGATTGTCAGCTTGATTGGCTTGAGAACAGCCAGGGGATTAGTAAATACTTCTGGGTGTGGTTGAGCCATGCAGACATGACCTTTGGATGTATATCTGGTCTCTGGTCCCTTCCTCTCTGATACTATTCCCCTTCTCTGCTATAGTCTTCTTTGGTGATGTCCTGCCTTGAGTGCAACCAGCCAGAGATGGAACCCTCTGAATCCATGACCCAAATACAAGCCTCTCCTCTCCACACACCTAGGATCAAACTCAGGACCTTGTGCTAGCCAGGCAGGTTCAGTGCCACTAAACTATGTCCCTGGCCCAAACCTCTCCTCCATTAAGTTGTAAGTGTCAGCTATTTTATCCACCAAGGGAAAGCTGAGCAGTACAAACATTGAAGAAGTAATTTAGGATAAATGGAATAAAAATTAAAGGAAGGAGAGATGACTGATATTGTGGTTCCAAGAAGGGCATGGAAGAATAATCAGAAAGAACCTTTCACAGACTCCTGGCCCCGCCATCTCTACCGTTGTCAGCAGTTGTATAGCCTAAGTACCCCACTTCCTCTCAGTGTCATTTTTGTCTTGTCACAAAGTAGTCCTGCCCCAATTCACTTTTCCACTGAAGTACTGGAGCCTGTTCAAGACAGTACTCTTTTTTTTCATCAATTTCTTTCTTTCTGCTGGATCTTTTTTGGTAGAACTGAGAACTCCACCCAGGGACTTACTCTAGGCAAGCATTCTGCCACTGAGGTACATCCTAGCCCTCTGCTGGATCATTCATGTTAGTATATCACAAATGTAATGTAATTGTTCTCACTAAAAATAACAAAAAACATTCCATTACTTGTATCAACCATCACTCTGCTTTTTATATTCTTTTTATAGCAAAACTTCGCAAAATTGTGCTGTTAGTTCTCTCTTTCCACTTTCTCTCTTAGATCCAGTCCAGTAGGTTTCGCTCCTGTGATTATGCCAAGAGCTGCTCTCATTGTGGTCACAGTGGTGTCCACATAGCTAAATCTATTGGTTACTTTGGAGACTTCATCTTGATCTATCAGCAGCTTTTGACCCAGATGATCCTTTCTACTGTTAGATCTCTCCAGACTTTGGTGGTTTTCCTCTCATTTCACATGCTTTTACCTTCTTTGCCCTTCCAGAGTTACAAAGTAGTATATCTAATCAGTATATTCAATACTTCCTCAGGCTTCCTCCATCAGTTAGTGGAACACCATTCTTCCATAACTTCTTTTGCTTACTTTCCACATGGAGTCATCTGCTAGTCACATTCTGCAATTAAATAAGTGCAGAATGTGGATTACTTCAATTACATCCACTGCTACCACTGTGGGCCAGTCTATCATCATCCCTTACCTAGATTACTGCAGTGGCTTTCCAAACAGTTTCCCCTCCTATTTCTTTTGCATCCCAACCTGTTCTCAATTCAGCAGCCAAAGTAATCCTCTGAAATACTAGATTTTAGCAGGATTTCCTAAACTTGCTGCTATAGACATTTTGGGCCAGATTATTTTTGTTTTAGGAGATTGACTTTGGTGTTGTAAAATATTTAGCACCTCCTGGCCTTTTTACCCAGTAGATGCTAGTAGTAGCACTCCATAAGTGGTGCCAACCAAAAATATGTCTAAATAAAACCAAATGTTTTCCAACATCCAGTATCACCCGGAGTTGGGAAATCCTAGATTATGTCAGTCTTTAGCCTAAGATTCTGTGATGGCCCCCATTTTATTCACAGTAAATGTTAACATTCAAATCCTTGCCAGGGTGCATGGCTCTGCCAGATTTAACCACCCCACCTTCCCCTTATCTCTAACCTTCTCTGCTTCTTTCCTTTCTCTTCCTCAATGCTCATCCAGTCACACTTGCTTCCTCCTATTTTTTGGTAATAGTGACCCTCACTTGTGCTGGAAAGGCTTTGTTCTGGTCCCTCTCCCCAGAACGATAATGTTTTTCTACATGGTTAATCTCTATACTTCTTAAGGTGTCTACTTTTGCCAGTGAAAGGCTTTCTTGGATCTTTAATTGTGTGATCTTCCCCCTCCAACAATATTTATGATCACCATTAACTATAGTACTTTATCTTAAACTATCACTCTGTAACATGTTAAATACTTTTGTTGTTGAATTTATTCCTATTGATATGTGTGCTGCCCCCAACAAATACATCATTCTAAGGTCTTTTCTTCTCTTGCAAATTATCAGTTTATTCTGTGAAGGAGGTAAAGTTGTAGTTAAATTTGTAAGGTAGATGAGGTATGTTTATAGAGAAAGGAAAAGGGCATAAACAAAAATACAATATAGACAAATGTCTACTTCATCGTGAGAGCAAGATTTTTAGTACACCAACCTTAGATTTAGGAGTTGGCACAGAAGAAAGATACAATTTAGAAGGTAGATGGGAACCAGGCTGAATTATAATCCTACCAGAAATAGAGAATCTTTTTTTAAGATTTGTAAATTGGAGTGATAAACATGAACATAGTATTGGTGACAGATTCTGGGGTTTGGCTCACTCATAGCCATTCCAAACTGTTTCTGTTGTCCTTTCCTATAAGTTCAAAACTGAAATACTATAAACAATGCACAAATTCCTTCTGCTAGGTGTACAGATTTGATTCAGTTTCCATCAGCTGAATCCACTTTCTTGAGATTTAAATTCATAACTGATTTAATTAAGCAAAAAGGGTATGAAACATCCATTTTTCCTGAAGCAAGGGTTTATAGTTCTAACTCCAGCATATATAAACAATAATAACATACATGTATATATTTGCTTTTCCAATCTCGTGTTACAGATGAGTCATGTCACACTCCAGAAGGTAAAAATAGATTAATAGTCTTAGTATTTGTAATTTAGGATTATTTGTATTCAAATAAGTGTTTAGCATACCCATACCTACCAAACACATCATAGTACACAAAATTCTTTATCCTTAAGCATGATAAAATAATTTGCCTTTAAACTAGCACTTTAGATTGTACAGTTGTCTGTTTCCTAAGAAATGGTTTTATTAGCCATTTCCTACACCTCAATGTTTTTACTTAAGTCTAAAAAATAAGGATCTTAGTGTAGGAATTTCTTTTTTTTATTTTTGAATTTGAGATAAAATCCTTTAGCCTTTTAAGGTTTCCTGTGTGTCTTTATATATCCTGTGAAGTTCAAAGGGAATTAATCCTACTGGTTTTTAGAAATTTATTCCTACAGTTGTAGTCTTTTTTTTAGAAAAACAAAGGCTTCAACACCACAGATATAGTATTATAGCTCATTTATATTATTCAGCCACTTTCATCAAAATTTTAAGGTTTATATTGAATTTTATAACTTATGTTGTTCTGTACTAACTCATATGTACCTTTTTTTAAAAAAGTAGTGGGGTATGGGCCAGAGATTTAGCTCAGTGGTTCTGGCACCTGCCTAGCAAGCACAAGCTCCCTGGTTCAATCCCTGGTAAGCACATACAACAATACCGGGCATGGTGCTCACACCCATCAGCAATCTGTACCATATACCACAATGCTAGGTGTGGTGGTTCACCCCTGTAATCCCAGCACTTGGGAGGCAGAGGCAGGAGGATTGCTGAGTTCAAGGCTTGCCTGGGCTACATAGTGAGGTCAGGACCAGCCTGAGCTACAAAGCGAGACCCTGTCTCAAAACAAAACAAAAAAAAAGCAGTGGGGTAAGGACTGAACCAGGGTCTCACACACGTAAGGCACTCTACCACTGAGCTACATTTCCAGCCTATTTAGTAAACTGTCACAGTCATCTGTCACAAAAATTTAGTTGCTTTTTCTTTTATTCTAGTATCAGGAATTGAATTCAGGACCTTGTGATTGCCTGGCAGGAGTAGTGCCACTGAGCTATATCCTTAGACCCCCAAATTTACTTTTTAATAGTGCAGAAATTTCAACCCATAACATATTTGAAAAGAAAATTTCTTATATCCTGCAAAAGAAACTTATAACGTGACTTTCGTTTTGTAGGTTATTGAAGACAGTGGTGTTCGAAGAGTTGTTGTGGTTCCTCAGGCCCCAGAGTTTCATCCTGGTGGTCACACAGTCCTTCACCGTTCTCCACACCCTCCTTTGCCTGGCTTCATTCCTGTCCCAGCAATGATGCCCCCTCCACCACGCCATATGTACTCACCAGTCACTGGAACTGGAGACATGGCAACACAGTATATGCCACAGTATCAGTCTTCACAAGTGTATGGAGATGTAGGTAAGACATGTGAAAATATTCCTGCTTCATAGGATTGGACATTCTTGGCTCAAGTATAAGAGATGCTATTGTTATAACAGAAAAAAGAAACAACACATGGTAATAATAGCACAATCATTTTCTCTTACCTTAACACTCTGTGAAATACTTCCTCCCCATGATCACTCTTTAAGGCAAGTAAGCAAACAGAAACCAAAAGAAGGAACATAACTTACATCATGCAGGATTATACAGTATTGAGTAGAGTTGTGTATAAACATGAGATCTTTCCCCTCTGTTATGCAGTGTAGACTGAAGAAATTTCAACCAGGAATAACTATTCCTTTGTTAAATCCTGAAGGCCATGTTACTCCCTCTACATCTACACAAGTTGCTAGGTTCAGTTCTGTGAGGAGTTGAAATAAATGGAATGAGCCATTAATCTCACTGTTAGGAAGCTGATAAAAGAAGAAATGATAATCTTCCTGCCCATGGTTTTAAATACCACTCATACTGACAATACTTAAGCTTATATATTGAACTAAAAAATCTCTCTGCTGAGCCCCAGACTTCTTTTTTTACCTTCTTAGTAACCCCACATGTCTGCTGCACCACAGCCAGAAAATATCTAATATCAATCACAGTTTTGGTTCCCTTAAAACCAGCTTTGTCTTGGGCCGGAGGGTTAGCTCAGTGGTTCCGGTGCCTGCCTCGCAAGCACAAGGTCCTGAGTTCGATCCCCGGTAACCACATAGAATGCTGGGCGTGGAGACACGCCCACCAACAATCAACACCGCATACCACAATACTGGACGTGGTGGCTCACGCCTGTAATTCCAGCACTCGGGAGGCAGAGACAAGAGGATTGCTGAGTTCGAGGCGGCTTGCCTGGGCACCATAGTGAGCTCAGGGCCAGCCTGAACTACAAAGCGAGACCCTGTCTCAAAAAGCAAAAAAAAAAACCAGCTTTGTCTTTGCCTTCTTCATTTCAGTAGATAATGTCAATACCCATTCAAATTTATTAAAATGAAAATAAAGATCAGATTTAATTTACTCCCCTTTTAAACCCCCCTATCAATTTTGAATCAGTTTTATTTTTAGAAGTTTCCTAAGTTTCTACTTTTCCACTGCTCTTCAAATTCAGTCTACCATCAGATCTTGTCAGAACAACTGAAATAGCAGCCTTCCACTTATTTTTCTCTTTCTAATCTTGGTACTAATAATCCATTCTCAGCTGCAGTAATTTTAAAATATTAATCAGACCACTTCTACTGTTAAAAAGGTTTCAGTTCCCACTACATTTAGAATAAAATGCTGAACTGTACTCCTAGACCAGGGTTTCTCAAACACACCACCATGGATATTTTGGGATGAATAAGTCGTTATTCTGGAGCCAGACCTGGTTAGTAAGGTAGTCAGCAGTATCTCTGGCCTCTCCCCACACATTGCCAGGAACACATAGCTCTAGCACCTCCAA
>PVIC010004746.1:0-17897 GCA_004025085.1 Thryonomys swinderianus | reverse complement strand
ACAAATTGTTTTAGCTGAAAAGGGTAATGAGTCACCAGGCAGTCAACACCAACAAGTTCTAACCAAACAAACAACTGGTATCAGGGCAAAATTTTTATGTCAATGCATCAAGTACCAAATTCAACAAGTTTCAAAGCACTAAAGTGCCAATTATATGACTGTAAATATAATCAAGTCATATCTTGATTTTGTCAGTTGATGGAGATGTAGAAATACCTTTCTTTTTCAAAATTCTTCATAATATTTTATAGTAAGTTTTATATGATAGACTTCTTATGCTCTTCTCATGCAGTAAACCTATTTGGAATAATCTTTTTAACGCTTGGGGTTTTTTTTCTTCCTAGATGTTCATTCTACACATGGAAGGTCCAACTTTAGAGATGAAAGATCTAGTAAAACATATGAACGTTTGCAGAAAAAATTAAAGGATCGCCAAGGAACACAGAAAGATAAAATGAGCAGTCCACCATCATCACCCCAGAAATGCCCTTCTCCCATAAATGAACATAATGGAGTTATGAAAGGGCAGAATGCCAGTGGTGTGAACACCGGATCGACAAAAAGCAAATCAGGAAGGGGCAAAGGTAGTGCACAAGTTGATGTAGAAACAGAAGGTAAATATTTAAAATAGCCATTTTCAATGATTCTTTGATTTACTTAACCTGATAAAAATATATTCTAACCTCTCAATCATTTCATCCTGGTATAAATAGGCTGTAGATACATAATGTATTAATTATAAATATAAGAAAAAGTTATAAAACCTTTCTGTTACCAGCTACTGCTTTTAATAACTTTGGAAATTTTGGTTTATAATTTCGCATATATTGTTAATCTTACTGATGGAGAAAATTTCTATACAAAAAGTCAGATATCAATCCATAATCTCTTCTTTCTCTGTCCCTCTCCCCTTCCTCCTCCTTCTGCCACCCTCCCTTCTTTCCCTTCTTTTCCTCCTTTTCTTCCTCTCTCCCTTTTTTTTCCTGAGAGCAGGAATCAAATTCAGGACCTTGCCCTTGCAAGGCAGACATGGTGTCACTGAAATGATCCCTGGCCTTCTTTCATCCTCTACAGACTAGTAGGCTCATTCTTTTTCTTCAAAACCTTTTTTTTTTTGTAAAATGTCTTTTATTTCCTGCTCAGATTCTTCACCCAGCCTGTGACTGCCACCATATTAACACTGAGTACTAATTCTTTATATGTACTAACATCAGTCTCAATAAAGTAAATAAAAGATGGATTAAACAACCTGTCTGCCATATGCCTACAATGCAAAGTTAGTGCCCAAGTATTTTTGACTATTATGTTCAGCCTCTTACTACTGTATATCTTGACTTTTTATAGTTGCTCTGTATGTGTCCTTTGGGTTTTTTTGTTATACTTGTTTCAACTTCTAAAGGCAATACACTGGTCAGGAAAGTTTAATCAGACATAACTATGAAGCATACTAAGTAGTAACTAAGATGCTTCCAACTTTGAAGAAATTATCAAAATATAAGCCATTTTAACTTTCCTATTTTAGTTTTCCTTAAAGTTTTCTTTCGTCACTAACAAATTTTAAATAATGCTTTAATGATGTTGTGACTTATAAATAACATTTATAAAAATGTTCTTCAATTCTTGAGACTTACTGAGCATTCTCAGGACCAATGTTTCAAAAGAATTAAGCTAGTTTCATATATGCAAGTGATGGCAAACAAATCATACTGCCTTTGGGGAAATAATAATTATAACATGTAATGAAAAAATAGTTAACTCATTAAGAGCCACATGATTGACAAATGAGGAAAAGAGTATTTTTATCCCTGTGAATAAAACTATACTTGCTATAAGAAAATTTTACCCTTGAGATATACATATGCAATTGTGGTATAATTAGTAGTCACAATTGAAATCAAAATAGAAGTTGAAACAGAGAAACTAAAGGACCACAAATTTCTGTGTATGAACTAAAGATAAAAAGTAGAAAGTGAAAGTCCCAAATACCAACATAGTTTCAGAAGTCATATTGAGAAGGATTACATTTGAAGTTTTTTTTTTAATTTGTCTTTTCAGAAAAAGATGAAGAAACTAAAGCATTTGAAGCCTTTCTTTCCAGCATTGGCAAACCTGTAGTAAGTATCTCATATATCTTCTCAGCATTTACATTTAATGTGTTCATTTCATGTTTTCATTCGGTCCTTCTTTGAAACTTGCTAGAAATACAGAGTCAGTAATGGGTCACTATGTATCTGACCTAAAGAGAGAAACACTGATGATGAAGGAGAATACTGAGGCAGGAATCCATTTTTTAAACAGGGATACAAACTAAATACAGTACAGATTATCGGTATAGACAGAATTAGTAGTGTGATACAACTGATTATCACTTGTTTTAAAAATCCATTTTTATAAGGATAGATAGGATAAAATAGAAAAAAATCAGAAAAGTATGTAATAGAATTGACTTACATGAAAGTTTCTGCATACATTTAAAATAGCAGTATAAAATCTATTACGTGCTTAGGAAAATATTTACAATGAAGGTTCACAATAAAGAACAAAAAAGCAAAATATTTGCTGCAGCATCAGTATTAAATAATTAAACAATGCATGGATAAGTCAGGATATATATCAGATAAAATTATATAGCCATTTAAAAATGCAGTTATGAAAAGAATGTGGAAACCTGCAAAGATGCTTTTGACGTAAGTCTGATAAAAACAGGCACTAAAATTTGTAAAAAAGAGGGAGGAGTTCATCTACCTGATCTTTTTCCAAGAGTTTCATGTATGTTCTTTGAGGTCATTCATGGCAATTGGTCAAATTCAAGTAGTATTGCAGTAATCAAATGTATATGCAAGAAATAATAAGATTAAAATAAAAATGGCACCTGGTTATTACTAAGAAGAGGGGGAAAAAAAAAAACCAGGCACTAAATCTCCACTAAGAAACTGGAGATTAGGAAAGATTTGTTGAAAAACAGCTCTGGAGAGACAGCAGGGTTCCAGAAGTGGGGGCAGTGAGGCCCTCCTGTCTGCAGTAATTCACACGGCAAAATCACAATGTTTGTGTAATGTAGGCCAAACTGTAATCAACCTAGAGAATTACAAATACAGCTTCTTAGCTAATATTGGTTCAGTAGGGAAGTAGGTCGCATAGCAGTGACACATGGAAAGAACAAAGGTATTTGGAGAAGGGATGGTCTGGATCCTGTGATCTCCTACTTAGGCAACTGATGTCTAGCTGGACATCCTGTACCTGTCAGTGCTGATGAGAGTATAATTCCAAGTTACTGGTTATCTTAGGGAAGTATGTACATCTGCCACTGCATCTTTATATTGAGGCCTGGTCTTCAGCACTTCCAGTCACAATTTTCATGTCTTTACTTTCTGCTGACTTCCTTGAGAGCCCCACCCCTTTCTGACTGTAGTAATTTCCACTAATTTAGCTGCCTACAGTAACCTTCTCTGCTTTAGTCATTATGTTTCCCATGTCATTATGTTGCCTTTGAGGAATATTCAGATGTGTTTTGAGCCCTTTCTATATGCCAGTAAAATAAAAAATACAAAGGATAAACAAATGCTATGTGATAGTAAAAAGTGCTGTTACTGAAACAGTGATGTGATAGTTAAGTTGTTAAAGCAGTCAGGAAAACCTTGGAGCTCTGAAGAATAAGAAAAAATACACAACGTGTAAGGAATGAGAGGCAAACACAGAAGTAAGCAAGCATGGCAAGGTGATCAGTCAGAAGAAGCTTTTATCACTGGACCACAATAAGTCAGGAAAAGAAGATGTGATAACAGGCTATAGAATGAGGCTGTTTAACATAGAAAGGAACATATGCGAATTTACAAAACAAAGCACTATATTTTCCAGCCCCCCCAAAATCCATGCTTAAATATTTTATGCTAAGGAAAAATGAGTTGCTACAGTTTAGTTATTATCCTTAATAACTTTTTCACAAAGCTTATCTTTATTTTACTTCATTTTAAGAAGTTTGTATAATAAGCTACTCCCTCATCTAATTGGTTACTGTGTTCCTACTTTTCTGATAACTCCCAGTTAGTAAATATGAACATACTTAGATTTCTTTCATTCTAATTTGTTTTGAGGATTGAGTATATATGTGTAAATAAAATACAGACTTTTTTAATAATCAATAGCACACATTTACTAGTATTGGGTTCAATTCAAAGCACTTCAAATGTACACATACATCATTTAATTCCTGTAAAGGTCTCAATGTACTATTTTCCTCCCTTTTTACCAATGAGAAAGTTGGTACTCTTAATAGGATTAGTGCTTGAATAACACCATCACTACTGCTAGCAACATTTGCTAAGTTATGGTACATAATATTAAAAATACAGTTTTCAACATAAAGCTCAAAGAAAAATTTGAAAGCTTTTAAAAAAAATTCTTGCCTTCTTGACATGGTGGCTCATGCCTGTAATCCCAGCACTCGGGAGGCAGAGGCAGGAGGATTGCTGTGAGTTCAAGGCCAGACTGGGCTACATGGTGAGTTCAGGGTCAGCCTGAACTACAAAGCGAGACACTGTCTCAAAAAAAAAAAAAAAATTCTTGCCTAGCATTATAAAAAAGATGTAATTTATTGGAATAAGCTCTGTATTATAAAGCTAATAGTTTCATTTTGTTTTGTTTTAGCCTGTGTTATTATATTAAATTAATTGGCTGCAAATACAGGTTTTTGTTTGGTGGTAATTGTGTTTGGTTGTTTTACATGATCTAGTTCATTTAGAGCACTAAATTAAATGTATTTATTCTTTTACTGT
Organism: Thryonomys swinderianus; assembly: GCA_004025085.1. Taxonomy (NCBI): domain Eukaryota; kingdom Metazoa; phylum Chordata; class Mammalia; order Rodentia; family Thryonomyidae; genus Thryonomys; species Thryonomys swinderianus. Next base: position 13,122 of record PVIC010004746.1, on the reverse strand, counting down.
ATAAATGTTTTGACCACTTACAAAATTCCAGGTGTTGTGCTAAAAGCTAGAGAAAACACGAACACCACCAGCCTTAATGTACTCAGCACTATACAACACATGTAAAAGTGTAACTGGAGTGCCAGAATAGAGTGTTGTCAGGGTGTTTAATAGAAGCTCTACCTTAGCAAGACTAAGAAAATTTTCCTCTAAAAGATGAAATTTAAATGAAAAGTAGTAGTGGGAGGGGCTATAAACAGTACTACAGATTGGGCAGCATTTGGAATTCACTAGACCTGGCACATTTGAGGAACTTGAATATTCTTCAGGATGCCTCAAGAGAATAACCAAGTTTAGGAATGGGTTAAACACCTTGTCTACCCTGCACAGAGTCCTGGACTCAACCCCAATTACTTAGAGAAGAAAATGCTAATTAGAATATGAACACTTATCCACATTTTCTTGGATCACAGCATCAATATCATCTTAGATTTCTTTTTTATCCATGCCAGATTGAACTCCAGGTAACTTGGTTACTTTTCTTGCCGCTAAGACAAAACACCTGAAGGAAGTTTAAAAAGGAAAGGCTTATTTAGTTTACAGTTTGTAGAGGTTTCAGTTCATAGCTGGCTGGCTCCAAGACAGGGTGACATGACAGAGAAGTAGTGTCTGGCAGCAGAAGTAGCAAGCAACAAGCAGTGACCCTATTTCTGTCCCTTACATTTAAACCAGGCTACCTGGATGCTGGATTAGCACTCATACCCATGATGGACACCCTTAATCCTCACCAAATCTATGCCAAACCAACCAGTGGACTAATTCACATACACTTGATCCCAAGCATCACAAACTTCATACCAGCCATCTCTGAAAACCCCACCTATGGCTGCCTGAGGCCTGGGGGGACATATAGACATAGCTGTAATGCCAGTTTTTTATCGGTTTTTTTCACTATAAATACCTGGAATCCAAGTGCCCTATCCCTCTTTCTCCTAACACATGGTTATTACTTCCTCCTTTACACAGGAATTTCACAGTACCTATGTGAATCCACTTCTCTTTTATACAACTCTTTATTCTCAGCTTGAAGTCAGTAGAAAACAGCATATTTAGATGTTCAGATTGTGTTCTCCTTGACCGCTCTATAATATTTAACACTGTTAATCAGTACTTCAAAATTGTTACCCTTGTCTTTCAGGACATGACTGCTTTCCTTTTCTGTGATCCTTTTAATAGTTGTATCTATCTATTATCGTTCATATCCTCTCACTTGCTCTTGCTTTCTCAGTTTCTTAACATTAAGGGAGGGTAAGTGAGAGACAGACAAGAAAGAACTAGATTGTCTTCTCAGTTTTTCTGTAAATTTAAATGTATTTCAAAATAAAAGCAAAATACACCATTTTGATAATTTGTATCATTCAGCCACTCATTTTGTAGATGAAGTCTGAAATGCTAAGAAGTTGAGAATTCAGAATCACAAATTAGTTTCAAGTCTTGTTCCATCCTACTTAATATTTTTTTACTGTGTACACTTTTGATGGTGTAAATATGGCTATAGATAAAACAAATTTCATAGAGTACATGCCAGTTAATGCCACTGACTGACTCACCTTATGATTCCTGTTTATATTCTCAACAATTAGCACAGCTGTGATCCTTGCATAAAATTGAGAGACAATGCGTGCGCGCGCGCACGTGTGTGTGTGTGTGTGTGTGTGTGTGTGTGTGTGTTGCACCCATGGTAACAATATCTCAATATCGGTTTAATAAGAGAATGTGGGATCTTCTCCACCAACAGACCAAAATCCAGGTAGATATTGCTTACAAAAAAAACAGTCATTTTAAGTCCATTATGAAGGAAGCATAGTTTTAAGACGTTTAAACAATATTATACAGGTAAAATATTATGTCTTATATGACTCAACAGAATCAGAATACAGTTGTAATTTTCAAATTCATTCAGGTTCTGAAAGCTTTGCAAAATAAGGAAATCTATATATTATTCTGCCCTTTTTTATTTTTATTTATTTATTATATTTTAAAGCAAACTTACTTAAATGCTTGTGTATAATCCGTTACTTTTATAATCAGTCTTTAAAGTGAGTATTAATTCCTAGATCTTTTTTCCTTGGTGTTAGACTTTTACAAAATACATATTATAAGACTATTCCAGGAGGATAGATAAATGTAAAACACAGTTGATACCTTGTATTTTCCCCTCACAACTCTCCTTGTGTCCCATCACATGTGCTAAAGATAACAAAATGCATTTGTATGGCACATTTTCAGGCATTTTTTAGTTTTTAAAAATTTAACAGCACTGAGATCATATAATGCAGCCTACTAACCAGTTTCTCTTCTTTCCCACTATTAGGTAGCCCCAAAATACTGATAAAGTCTTTAGATGTCAGCACATACATGACTTACTACCTCATTCCTTTTTCAACACCTATGTAATAATGTTAAGAAGCTAGTTCCAGGCTTTTGGCATTATACTGCAGGGAACATTCAGATGTGTGTATATTTTTATGCATTTGCAAGTTTATCTGTAGGATATTATCCTGATGGTGGGAGGGGGGGGTCCTGGAAGTGAAAGTCTTGAATCAAAAAGTAAACATGTTTTTGTAATGGCTTCCAAGTTGCCCTGAGTAGAGACTATGCCATTATATACTTCTCTCACTTTTAAGAGACTGCCCATTTCTCAAGATTCTTAACACAGGGCCGGAGGGTTAGCTCAGTGGTTCCGGCGCCTGCCGCGCAAGCGCAAGGTCCTGAGTTCGATCCCCGGTAACCACATACAATGCTGGGCGTGGAGACTCACGCCCACCAATAATCAACACCGCATACCACAATGCCGGACGTGGTGGCTCACGCCTGTAATCCCAGCACTCGGGAGGGCAGAGACAGGAGGATTGCTGAGTTCGCGGCGGCTTGCCTGGGCACCATAGTGAGCTCAGGGCCAGCCTGAACTACAAAGCGAGACCCTGTCTCAAAAGCAAAAAAAAAAAAAAGATTCTTAACACACTAGTTATCATTTTCAGTCTTCTCTTGATAGATGTTTTAACTTATATTTATTTAGTTGCAGTTACAGTTATACACCATTTCATATATTGTCCATTTATATTTATGTTTCCTTGGGCCATTCATGTCCTTGACTTATTTTTCTCTTGAATTTTTTAAATTATAGTAACACTTTCTAAGTTAAGAAACCCTTTCAGATACATTACAGGTGCTTTTTTCTCTCTTTTTTGTGGTCCTTTTTTATTGTTTGAGATGAGACAGGGTCTTGCTGAGTAACCAGGCTGGGCTCACACTTGGCAATCATCCTGCCTCAGGCTCTCAGAGTGCTAGAATTACATACATGCACACGCCCAGTTTAGAATGACCTCACTTGGTCTTTAGATTTTTGTTAAACCTAACCACACTTCCACAACAAATTCTCACCTACAAATGAGCAGGTTTCTATTTATGAGCCATTTTATGTAAGTTAAATAGACATTATTTAATTTAATCTTTTAACCCCATTGGCTATTTCACTGCTTGTGGCACTTGTTTTTAAGGAGCCTTTGTATGTTATGTTTCTGCAGGCCTCAGATATCCAGGCAAGGACAGTAGTACTTACCTGGTCACCACCTTCGAACTTCATTAATGGTGAAACAGATGAGACTGCTGTACCAGAGCTGTGTGGTTATGAAATTCTGGTTTCAAGTACTGGAAAAGATGGAAAATACAAAAGTGTTTATGCGTAGGTATTTTTTTAGCCTTGGCTTCCTACCTTTATATAAATTATTCTGAATTTCCCCTTCATGTTTTAATTTTGATCTGTAAGTTAACTAGTGGGTGATTTCTCTGTAACTAGTTAAAAGGAAGCTGGTGTGTACTTTTGTCTGTATTTCCTCAGAACAATTCTCTCATTGGGCAAACTAGGCATTTTTTTCCAGTAGGCTCCTCAACCGATAACTCCATATTCATATATCTTTAATGTATTACATACAAATCTTAATATATTTGAACTCACAACCAAGGAATAGAGGACTTGATTGGGAGCTCATGAAGTATTACAATGATCCTTTCATAACTTAGACTTTATTCTTGCATGTGCAAGCTCTTGTCTGATTATAAAATGAACTGAATACAGACTTCCTCATTTGTACATTGATATGTTAATAATCATATTTTAAATACCTCTAGAGAACATCATTTCTGCATATGTTGTCTTATTTTTTAAGCCTATCATAGTTATTTTTACTGCGTTCAAAAGTTTATTATATACCAAGAAACCTTACAGTCAGTGGCTAAAACTGAAACATTCTTGGCCACCAATTTTTAAATAAATTTTTTCTATCTTTGTTTAATTAAAATAAGCAGTTGCTTATTTTAATTAAAAATAAAAGTAAAGCCAACTATTAGTTACAAAGTAAGCCCAGCAAAGATGGTTGTTGAGTTAATTGTTTAAATTATAACACAGAACACTGGCTTTATCAACCTCCTTTTTTTCTTCTTCATAAAATAGCTGATAAGAAAAAAAGAAAGTGCAACTGTCCTATCACTGTCATCATCAAAATTTCCTTGTGTTTATTTAGTTTTCATATCAACATAAAAGTTTCTTTTTGTTTTGATGGCTGTTTCTAGTTATCTATGACTACTTGCTAGAGAAGAAGAATTTATTTCCATTGTACCCTAATCAGGGACAAGTAAGCAGAAGGAGAACATTAGTCCCCTCTGTTATCCTACAGCAGTTAGTCTTCTAAGGATGCTGCTGCAACTGGCCAGTTTACTAAAGTGTACCTCTGTCATCTATTTATTGACTTTAAGAAATAAGGTAGATAGAACACAAAGAGTGGGAAAGGAAAGAAGTCAATGAATTGGAGAGAAGAAAGACTTGATTTAAGAAATGGAATGAAGGGGCTGGAGATTTAGCTCAGTGTTTCTGGCAAGCACAAGGTCCCTGGTTCAATCCCTGGAAACCACATACAACAATACCAGGCATGGTGACTCACACCCACCGGCAATCAGTACCACATACCACAAATGCCGGGCTTTGTGGCTCAAGCCTGTAATCCCAGTACTCGGGAGACAGAGGCAGGAGGATTGCTGAGTTCAAGGCTTGCCTGAGCTACATAGTGAGTTCAGGGCCAGCCTAAACTATAAAGCAAGACCCTGTCTCAAAAAAAAAAAAAAGAGAGAAATGGAATGAAGGGCTGGGAATTTAGCTCAAGTGGTTCCGGTGTCTGCCTCACAAGCGCAAGGTCCCAAGTTCGATCCCTAATAATTACATATAACAGTACCAGGCATGGTGATTCATACCCACCAGCACTCAGTACCACACACCACAGTGCAAGATATGGTGGTTCATGCCTGTAATCCCAGCACTTGGGAAGCAGAAGCAGGAGGACTGCTGAGTTCAAGGCTCGCCTGGGCTACATAGTGAGCTCAGGACCAGCCTGAACTACAAAGCAAGACCCTGTCTCAGAAAGAAAGAGAGAGAGAGGAGAGAGAGAGACAGAGAGAGAGAGAGGGAGAGAGAGGGAGAGAAAAGAAATGGGAGTAAAGAGTGGCTGAAGAAGGGAGGAAGAGAAATAGGGTACAGGTTCTCATTTATGGCTGCATACCCAAATAACAGTTATAACATAATTATTTTGTGTGCTGTTATGTTTAAAAATATAATAGTGAACACAGAAAATACTTCATTTAAGTAATTTTGTATTCTTTTTTCTTTGCTGACTAATTAACTTAAACTGTAGTATGGTAAATAAAGTTTCATGTTCTTTCTAGTAGAATTCAGTGACCAACTCCTTAAAATATTTGGCAGTTTTGCTTGTAGTAGCACATTATATGCACAATTAATTTTTAATTAAATATGATATCTCTACTCCAAAATAATATGCAGGTATATATTTAAAGTTTAGCATATACCCAATTAGATCTGAATATAATTATAGTTAGTAAAGAAATATTATAATTTTATAAAGTATATAGACTATACTCTATTCTTTAGAAGTGCTTTAGACATTGAAATGTTACTCTTTTTTTCCACCAGAGGAGAAGAAACAAGTGTCACTTTAAATGATCTCAAACCAGCTACTGATTACTACGCAAAGTAAGGAACTCTCATATGCTATTTGTATGTGGTGGAACATAGGGTTATGGCATTGGTTGGTTGTATAACTGTAATTGCAACTAAATAAATGTAAGTTAAAACATCTATCAAGAGAAGACTGAAAATGATAACCTGTGTGTTGAGAATCTTAAGAAATGGGCAATCTCTTAAAAGTGAGAGAGAAGTATATAATGGTATAGTCTACTCAGGGCAACTTGGGAGCCATTACAAAAACATGTTTACTTTTTGATTCAAGACTTTCACTTCCAGGATTCCCCCCACACACACCAGGATAATATCCTACAGATAAACTTGCGAATGCATAAAATACACATGCATCCAAATGTTCCCTGCAGTATAATGCCAAAAGCCTGGAACTAAGCTACACAGCCCCACTCGACCCTCCTGTTTTGTTTTGTTTTGTTTTGTTTTGTTTTTCTTGGAGACAGGGTCTAAGTTGCCTGAGGTGGTCTCAAACTTAGGATCCCCTGTCATGGCTTCCTGGAGTACTGGGATTACAGGCATAGACCATGATAACTGCATATATTTTCCTGATAGATCATTTTAAAGATACATTACCAACTTGAAATACCTAAAGATGATAGAGTTGAAAATAAGACCCAGTTATTCTGCAATGTAAAACTTTTATCTCCCTAGAGTACAGGCAGAGTCCAGTTCTATAAAAGGAACTCCATCAGAAGCCGAAAGCTTTACTACTTTGAGCTGTGAACCTGATGCACCTAATCCACCAAGGATAGCCAATCGGACCAAAAATTCACTCACTTTGCAATGGAAGGTAAGAGTATTCTATAGAGGGTGTGTGTGTGTGTGTGCGTGTGTTTCAAACAGAGTCTCACTTTGTAGTTCAGGCTGGCCCTAAGCTCACTGTGTAACCCAGGCAATCCTCTAACTCAGCAGTCCTGCCTCTGCCTCCCAAGTGCTGAGATTACAGGTGTGAGCCACCAGGCCCAGCCTATAGAGTATTTATAACTTGACATTTCTTTCTTTTTTTTCTTTCAGTTGTTTTGGAGACCAAAAGAGCTTTAAACTTAAGTAATTTATTCTTGCTCTTTACATATATAAGTATTTGTTTCATTTCTCATCCTTTCAAAAAACTTTTACATGGCCGGGTGTGGTGGCTCACACCTGTAATCTCAGTACTCAGGAGGCAGAGACAGGCGGAATGCTGAGTTCCAGGCTTGCCTGGGCTACATAGTGAGCTCAGAGCCAGCCTAAACTACAAAAGCGAGACCCTATCTCAAAAAAAAAAAAAAAAAAAAACTTTTACATACTATGTGTAAATAAATGCAGCAAAAGGATGGATTTATAATTACTAGTTGTTGTTATACTATACATGTGATGTGATTCCTAAGAATGATTGTCAACCTATTGCTCTTGTTTATAATATTTTGTAATGATACTTTTATTTCCTGAATTTTGTCCTAAAAGCATATTCAGAATAGATAGACTCATAGGAAAGGAGTAATTCCTTATTGTGATGATGGTTCCACTCACTATAGGACAGTCAGCATCTTTGATCTCCACTCCATAACTGTCAGCCCTTCCCCTGTATTACTGAGATGTACTCAGAAACACTCCTCACAAAATTTCAGAGTGCTCCCTACAAGGAAATACTACCCTGTTGGGAACTATTGATTTGCAGTGGTGTATAACTACTCACCTTAATTATCTGCTCTTATCTCAAGAGTGAAAGTCAGGGCTACTTTTCCTTCTGAAACCTTTTGAAGATAATTAAAATTCAGATGTGAAACTTCTGCCTTTAACAGTATTCCAGCAGCCCTGTATAAGGTAAAGACAGTGCTGCTTCTTCATGCTGCCCACACAGATTGCACAGACATGAACTATTCTGCAAATGACCTGTAAAGCACAATAATCAGGGCAGGTGAAAAGAAAATCTATTGGAGATAATGTATATCTTAGAGTTTCTGAGAGAATTAAACAGATAATTTCTGTTAGGTTTTGGTAGTCCTGACACATAATGAGCATAATATCTACTTGTCTTTGTTTAATTTCAAAAATAAGAAATTTTTCTTAAAGACTTGCATATCCAGTCTTTTACTCTGCTGCCTTACCCAATTTAAAACCATTCTAGTGTCAGTTTGCATGGAAAGAGAACAATGGCATGAGTGAGCACTTGAGAAAAATGTTTTATTTTCTGATACGGTTTAGAAATGCTGGATAATAACTACAATAAAAAGCTAAAGTTTATCTTTTACTCTGTTTACTGCCAGGAGCCAGACTGACCTACTCAGCTCCTGGAGTGCTGTTTGATACGAATACTGGCTTTGGGGTCAGACAGACCAAATTCAGTTCTGCTTCACTTTTAATTACTGTGATTTAATAGTATATCATGAAGTTGATATGATGATTAAATTACATAAGTTAAAGTACTATACACATAATAGTTTCCCTTCCATCCTGGAGAAAAGCTGGAAAATAGGTTTGAACTTGTTCAGAATAGACATTTTTATTGCCTCACCAAAAATGTTTTTAAAAAGAAAAAGTAAACATGAGACTTCAGCAACTAGAGTAGAGCAATATGTAGTCATTAACTCTTAGGAAATATATTTTTCTATATTTTTATACTCTTCCTGTTGAAGCTTGTGAACTTTTAACCTTGAATTCTCTCTCTCTGCTATATAAAAGCTACAATTTCCCCAGAATCTTTTCCTTGCCCCCTTCTTGTTATATTTACTAACTGCGACTGGTGTTGGAATCAGAATATCACTCTAATTTAAAAATATATTTAATTTGTATAAATGCAAGATCTGTGTTAAATAATTTAGACTTCTCCCTGTTGTAAAGGACTCTTTGCTAGCATAGTGATCCTTGATTGCTGTTCACATAATGGTATTGTATAAAAACCAGAGCGAACGTGGAAAATGTGTAGAAACTCTACAGAATCACTTAGAAAGCTCAACTTGTTTAATTTTGACAAGAGGCATCTTGAGTAAGTTGTCTTCAGCTGTGAAGTTGTAAAAACATTGGTGATCGTTTGTTCAACAAATAAGAAATAGGTTGAAATTATAAGAAGAAAATTCATTTGGACCTAAGGTTGAAAGTGATTAAAGTGATTTAATACTGTAATTATTGTAATAACATGTCCGCAAATTTTACTCTCAAAAATGAATACAAGTTTAGATGGTGAACACATTAAATCTAGAAGGAATTCAGACATTGTGCTCTCTGAAGTCCTTTTTAGCACCCTACAGTACTTCATTCTTCAGCATAACTCCATTTAGATTATAAGATGAGTTTTAATTTCATTACATTTTTCCATACTGGGAATTGGATGCAGGGGTTGGGAAGACTGCTCCATTTTTACTGTATTCCCAGCCTTTTTTATTTTTATTTTGAGGCAATGTCTTGCAAAGTTGTCTAGGTGAAACTTGAACTTGCAGGCTTCCTGACTCAGCCTTTTTTTAGTTTCATTTTGTTTTGTGTGTTTTTTTTTTTTTGAGACAGGGTCTCACTTTGTAGTTGAGGCTGGCCCTGAGCTCACTACGTACCCCAGGCAAGCCTGGAACTCACAGCAGTCCTCCTGCCTTTGCCTCCCAAGTGCTGGGATTACAGGCATGAGCCACGATGCCAAGCATTGTGGTATGTGGGTATTGGGGATTGAACTTGGGACTTTGCACTTGCAAGGCAGATGCCGGAGCCACTGAGCTAAATCCCCAACCCTTTATTAAAAGAAACTTAAAATTGATGAAACCAGCAAAAAGATTTTTTAACCACTATAAAAACTAAAAGTAGTTCTTCCTAGAGAAATTAAGTCTTCAGGAAAACTTGAGTCACCTCTTGCTGTGTTTTTCCCAGACTAGAGCAGAGATTATCTGAAACATAAAGTAGATTCCTTACATTAGATCATTAAAACATCATTTATGAGCCAGCACTCAGGAGGCAGAGGCACGAGGATGGCTGAGTTCGAGGCTTGCTTGGGCTACATAGTGAGCTCAGGGCCAGCCTGAACTACAAAGAGTAGTTGTCTCAAAAAAAAAAATTATATATATATATATATGTATAAAATTATGAAAGCACTCGTTTGTATTCATTTTGTTTCTTTCTTGGTGTTTGTTTTAGGCACCTAGCGACAATGGCTCTAAAATCCAAAGCTTCATTTTAGAATGGGATGAAGTAAGTAAATTTAATCTTAAATGTTTAAAAGTTATATGCTTGTCTCCAAATAGAAATAACATTTATATCTGTTTCAATTTTATTTCTCTTTAAGAAACAGTACATACTATTTTACATGTACATGAGTAGAGTGGTAGTATTCTTAGAAAATATAGACTGACTGACTGCCCTGTTTTGTTTTTCAACACCCACATTAATTGCAAGAGTGTTCACTTCTTAAGGCTGCTATAACAAATTACCATAAACCTAGTGACTTAAAAACAATTTATTCATTCTGTTACAACTCTAGAGGCAAGAAATCTGAAATGGATTTTACCTGACCAAAATCAAGGTGCCACCATGCTTGACACCAACAGTTCTTGATTAACTTTTCTCTAGGGTCTCTTCATTGTTACTTTATGACCATATCATGCTGCCTTTTCACCCCTTGCTTCCATTGTCATGTCACTTTCTTCTTCTGTCTTCAAATGTCCCTTGTCCTCTCTGAGAATGTCACCTGGGATTCCACTTATGATGCTTCTGATAATATAGTCCCCATCTCAAGGTCCTTAATTTGGTCATGCTGTGTAGTCCTGTTCGATATAAGATAACATTCATGAGTTCTAGAGAAGAGGATCTAGGTATCTTCAGCAGCCATTATTCAGCCTAGCACAAATATTACTGTCATTTATCTTGTTCTTTCTTGTCCTGCAGCTTCCGCTAAGCTAAGAGGATGGGCCAGGAGAGTAGGAGAAATTTCCCTCATAATTGGGAGATTCAGCAATTTATTAAAAGAATAGAGCAAAGTCAAGGTTTATCCCAAAGGAAGTGAGAATTGAAAACTCTGTTAACACATCACATTAATATAAAGGAAACCATATCATTTTGATCAATTATGAGAGCATTTATTAAAATTTATCACCTGGCCGGGTGTGGTGGCTCACGCTTGTAATCCCAGCACTTGGGAGGCAGAGGCATGAGGATTGCTGAGTTCGAGGCTTGCCTGGGCTACATAGTGAGCTCAGGGCCAGCCTGAACTACAAAGCAAGACCCTGTCTCAAAAAAAAAAAAAAATTTATCACCTGTGCCAGTTAAAACTCAAAGCATTATATAGGTATATAATATATATATATAGTATCTCAAATGTCTCTTGAGATCCATGATTTACAGTTAAGAGAGGTGCTTTTTTGTTGTTGTTGTTTTGTTTTTTTGTTTTGAGACAGGGTCTTGCTTTGTAGTTCAGGCTGGCTCTGAGCTCACTACATAACCCAGGCAAGCCTCGAACTCAGCAATCCCCCTGCCTCTGCCTCCCAAGTGCTGGAATTACAGGCATGAGCCAGCACTGTGGTATGTGGTATTGATTGCTGGTGGGCATGAGTTGCCACGCCCAGCATTGTATGTGGTTACTGGGGATCGAACCTAGAACCTTGCACTTACGAGGCAGGCGCCGGAACCACTGAGCTAAATCTCTGGCCCTAGATGCTTTTTAATATATACTAGCGAATGAGGGACAACCAAAAAGAAATTGATATGGATTTATCTTTTCACAGTATTATATATAATTTATAATAATTAGCCATTTCTTTTAGGGAAAAGAAAATGGAGAATTCTGTCAGTGTTACACGGGCTTGCAGAAGCAATTTAAAGTTACTAAACTGTCACCAGCAACGGGTTGTAAATTTAGACTGTCAGCCAAAAACGAGTATGGTACAAGGTAAGACACATTTCACGAAATAATTTAAGGTTTTAGCTTATCTAGACAATTCCAATGTGTGGGGTTTTTTTAATCTTTATTGGTACATTGAATATGCACATCATGATCACACTCAATATTGGGAATTTATACCAGTATATGACACAATTTAATTAGCATTTTTTCCCGTTCCCCTACCCACCCTACAACCCACCACCCCCCTAAATACATAAGCTTTGTTTCCCCTTTTTTTTTTTTTTTTTGAAACAGAATCTCGCTTTGTAGTTCAGGCTGGCCCTGGGCTCACTATGTAGCCCAGGCAAGCCTCAAATTCAGCAGTCCTCCTGCCTCAGCCTCCTGAGTGGTGGGTGTGAGCCACCATGCCCAGTTGTTTTGCTTTTTTTTGTGGTAGAGGAGTGAATGAGGGGTAAATAAAAAATGTGATGCCAATGTGTAGTTTTTAATCAGTCTAGATTACTTGCTAAATATTCTGCTTTACTTTGATGGTACAGTTACAACATTGCCAGCCTAGGAAAAGCTGTAAGAAAACCCTAATTTACATAGCAAACATAGGAAAAATTAAAAACAGCAATTTTTCTGATTTCAGATGTAAATTAAGTCTGTTCATGAGATCAAGAAATAGTTCCATTAATCCTCAATATAACATGTTTTCATTGTTTAAAGTTGAAATCATGCATTAATAAAAACACAAAGGGCAAAATAAATTTTTAAAAGTTTTTTTACTTCTGATGAATTCCAAGAGCCTCTAAAATACCTAATTTAAATTAAAAGGCCTTTCAATAGTCACATAAAAATATTTTTTATTTTATGATATACCTGTTACTTATTTGGTGTAGTAAGTTTAATTATACGAATGAGAATTTGTATTTTCTATTATGTACATGGCATTATTTGAAAGGAGTTTAGAAAGAACAACATTTATGCCAATAGAAAGATGTTGTTATATTTTCTCTACAAAGTATTTTGTGTATTTCATTTGATTATATACTCTGTAACTATAAAGCTTTAAAATATGAACAAAACTACATTTTCAAACGAATGCTAGTTTGGGCCGGAGGGTTAGCTCAGTGGTTCCAGCGGCTGCCTCACAAGTGCAAGGTCCTGAGCTCGATCTCCGGTAACCACATATAATGCTGGGCATGGAGACACGCCCACCAGCAATCAACACCGCATACCACAATGCCAGACGTGGTGG
>PVIC010004745.1:0-61019 GCA_004025085.1 Thryonomys swinderianus | reverse complement strand
AAAAAAAAAAAAAAAAAAAAAAAAAAAAAAAAAAAATGAGATGTTTCAGAATCCTCAGGCGCTCATTCTCAGCCCTCCTCTTAAGTTTGGCCACGTTAGTGTTACAAAGCACGTGGAAGGTTCCAGCTGCTTCCTCTATCCAGTCTCCTCCTACTACCAGCTCTGCACCCTGGACGACATGGTATCTGGACTCGCTCCTCACCAGTTCCACCCTGCATGGCAGGGCTGAGGCTTTCCTCTGAGCATCCTGAGACCTGGGAGAACACTGGGCCCTCTGAACTACAAAAAGTAATGTGCATTTCGAGCTCATCAATCAAATGGCTACTATTTGCTTTCTTAACAATATAATCATTTCCAGCTGTTGCCAGAAAAACAACCAAACAGTATTCCTAGGACTGACATCAAAAGTGCCAGTAGCAGTTCTGAATCAGGCCCCTCAGCCCAACTCCTCCGGGACCTGCCCTCTCTGTCCCTAGCTCATTTGTTACTGTGGTTCCTGCCATTTTCTAGTATTGATGTGAAGGGCGCTTTCTTATTAGTGTCAGCAATTATGAACTGAGTGTAATGATTACTGATACCGGGACCCCAGTCATGGACAAATAGATTCTGACAGTACCAGACACATTCCATGGTGGGAATCTTTTCTTCCATTTCAAGACTTATAAATAAATATAATCGATCAGGCAAATCTTCGCAAACTTGTGTTACTATTATCAGAAGCTGATCAAGGCCTGCATAGATTAAATCGCCTTATTCTTTTACGAGTTTAAATTTTTCTGAATGTGTTTTCAAATTTAATTAATAATAAAAAATCAAACTCCAGTCTATTTCTTTCATGATATGAATATTTTCTATGAATTTGTGGCTCTGGAACCTCAGACCAACTCCAGTTCACAAAATTATATTTTCTGTAACTTTATGTATCGTTCAGATAATAGTCAGTGTCTGCATTTATTTGCCCCCAATTTAAAGTAATGTTACTGAAGCTAGAGGGAACGCTGGGGAAGGAAAATTGAAAAGATATACAGAGAAAATGTTTAAGAGAGGTTTTAAGTAGAAGGTAGATAAATGGCATACAGAGGGAAGGAAAGTGAAAGGAAACAGAACACAGAAGAACGGAAGGTGTGAGACAGAGGAAAAACAGTTAAGGGTCGCGTGTGTCCACCGCTGCCCTTTCACTGCGTCCAGCTTCAGGACTTTACGATGTGGTGCACAGTGACCAGCAAGTCTGTCCACCCAGTGTCAGCCAGACAGCGGTGGCGTCTGCTGCCAACCCCTGCAGCTGCGTGGAGGCTGCCATCCCCAGCCCGCTCTGTGCGTGGCCCTGGACAGTCCTCGGAGCAGTTCCCAGGGACTCAGGGCCCTGCTCTCGTCACCTGCAGCCGCTGCTGTTCCCATCACAATGGGTGCAGTCATCCCGCTTTGTCAGTGGAAAGCTGCTATCTTCGGGCGGGAAGCTTGGTGGCCCGTTCTCCTGAGTTGTGAAATCTCCAGGCTTCTGTCAGCTCAGCGGCCAACTTCCGAGTCTGTGTGTGCAAGGTCACTTCTTCCACAGTCTTCATTAGGTGATTGTAAAAACAACCTCTCCTCTTCTGTGGCACGAAGAGGAAATTAAACCAGTTTTGCCTCACTACCAGAATATTAATTTTCTTAATATTTTAATTGAATCAGTTCCTACCTTTTTCTGAGGATTCATCTCTGCCAGGGCCTGAGACTGCAGCCTTGTGCGGATCTGACTGAACCCTCACACTCTCCGCTCTGACTGCTGAGAAAGACGAGCATGTGGCCAAGTCCACAGGGTTGGTCAGGGCGCAACCCAATTTATTTAGGCTTTGTCCTGTGGGTCACTGAAAGGTCTACTGTATCTCTGCAAGCCCATCCAGGCGCAAAGCTTGTCCAGAGCCATGGATGAAACAGACACAGGACCCTCCGTTCAATTCCCACTTCTCTCCCCACCCTTAACGTCAGGATTGCTAACCATGTCTGTGTATCCAAAGGAAATATCTCAAAAATCTTTCCTTTTAAAGGGATATAGGTGTAGTATAGTCCACTTTTTGGGTGAGTAATCTTATCTAATTTGATTTCCTCTTATTTTGCTATATGACTCATTTCAACAATATTTATGCAGCATCTACCTCGTTAAAAGGAAGTGTGCACCTAAGAAAGAGAAAGCGTGCTCAGTGTCTTTTACCTTTGAGATACCTATGAGTAGGAAGGAAAACTTTTCCAATAACACTTGGTTATACCTTTCTAGATAAAGCAAAGCACAGGCTTATTGCAACTATTAAAATAATACTACAAAGAGCCTTGCATCTCTGTTACTAAGGAAAGTATCTGCTTCACTTATTTACTTGTTTATTTAGGTCTGTATTCTTTGCAGTAAGCTAACTGCTCAGTTCTTCAATTTATCTGAGAGGACATGGGATCCAAAGGTCGGTAACGATGAGATTATATTTTGAAAGGACAGGTCGAGGAGAAGAGAAAAATGTATGCTTTCATGGAGAAGCTATTGTTTCTCTCTGGGTAAAGGAATAGGCTCACAGGAAAAATTGTGTGCCACAAAAATTCCTTGTAAAATCATAGGTGTATAAAATCTTCCTTCTCCTTCCTTTTTCAACAGGATGCAGGTAGAGGTGCTGCTTTCACTTTACAAGCCAGATGACAGGCAAAGTATGACAAAGGACCGCAAAACGGCACGGTTTTGTTCAGCAGTTATGAAGAAGGCAGCAAAATGTGATCTTTTGAGGTGAAAATTTCCCCGAGTCCCAAAGAGAAGGGAAATTGCAAGAGAGCTTCAAGAACCGCAGAGGCTCGGGTTTTGCATCTTGTCAGAAAATCTGCACTGCTGGGAGAAGGCTGGGAAGCAGCTGGCAGGACCTGACTCAGCAGCGAAAATGCCACCCACAGCCACTGGCTGTCGCCGCAGGAGGAGTCCCCTGTTTTCTCTGCCCACAACCGGCCAATTCTGAGGCGCTCACAAGGGAAAGCGAATTTTTGAAAAACTGAACTTAAAGTTGCATAACATTTAAAAGACGTTTCCAATGATGATTTTCATCTTTCTACATAGACTTAATCAATTCAACTTTTGGTTGTGTAAAAAACATTAACCATTGATTAACCATCCAATAGTTTCAAAATGCCTGAAACAGCAAGCACAATCATTCTGAGTAGAATCTCATTTCTTTTTAAAGATCACTGTTAGAAGATGAGGGGAAATAACCCCATTAAAAGAGGAAGCAGACCAGGACTGAAAGCCCGTTTCCATGAGGTAATGTGTGTTGTGGACTCATCATCAAAGTTCAGCCTGTACCATGATAAAGGACGAAGACAAGTCAGAATGTCCCCACCCTCACGTCATTACATTATGGACAAAGCCAAAGGGAGAGAGACCAAGGAAAGTTTGCTGATCTGATGCAGGAAGTTGTGCTTGGTGAAAGGGAAGTTGTATATCTGAATTTATCTGCTGGAAACTAGTGTTCTCACATTAACCGAATACATCAGTGAATATGTGTGTGTGTGTGTGTGTGTGTGTATACAGTATAAAGCTGGAAATTTTGAAAAATAATTTGGAACAGGTATATTTCTAGCTAGACATCCATTATCTTTTATTCCCAGTGAAGGAAATAGTTCAGTTTTGTAAGGTGGACCCCAGGAATGTTCTGTTGTTTTATGGTAGGATATTTGCAAAGTGAGTGGTGGTCTCTACTAAAACACCAAATTTCTTAACAATTTGCTACCTTAGTTTACCACCTCTCTTCCTAATAAAAAGACAACCTTTTGCATTTGTAGAGTCTCCACTGTGGAAAGTGCTGAAACGATCCCCAGTGACTCCTCGGGTTGATCAGCTAGGGCCCTGGTTCCATCAGCCAGACATCAGGCGCGGAGTTCAGAGCCATGAGTTGGTGGCCCCTCTTCTCAGCAGAAGCGGGGCTCTCTGGCTGTTACTGTTCATCGCGCCAAGTCTCCACAGTGAGAAACAGGCGTAGTGCAAAGCAAATATCAGTGGTTTAGAAATGATATCCTTTCCCCAGTAGCGACATACACTGTGGGTATGTGACTGGAATATTCAAAACACCTGTTCACCTGGAACTCAGCCAAGTGTGTAATGCATTAGCGAGGGCTTGGCATGCTTCCAAGAGTATCGTTACTGCCATCAAAACACCGAGGCAGTGGGATGAAGATACTTAAAGTTTCAGACTGGAGAACAGGCAAGATAGATAGATACTCTTATTGTTAATAACATCATCACACTAAACACTGTTGACTGGCTACTATTTTAATGAAATCCATTTTAACTTTTTTGTGCAGAAAAGGAACTGGCTGTATTGGGATATTCTTGCCCTAGCTTTACTAATTATTGTTATTGTCTTAAAAAACCTCAGTCAACCTTCTGCCTCCTGGCTTGCTGCTCTCTCTCTCTCTCTCTCTCTCTCTCTCTCTCTCTCTCCCTCCCCCCACTCTTCTTCAATCACAGTAGTTCAACGGAGGCACCAGAGAATTATACCCTCACTCTATCTACCAGAGTTCATCAACAGAATTTGGGGGAGCCCCTCTGTCTGACAAGGTTCTATTTTTTTTTGTCTCTGTTTTGACATTATTTAATAGAATCCCTTTGTCACCTAGTTCTTTCCTTTCTCCACCTTTTCCCTGGTTCTAAAATCTGTATAGTGAGGCTCTTATAGCTGGATCTATAGCTCATAACTATATTATACAAGAAATAATAATACATGTATTCTAATTAATAATTTACAGATTGACTTTTTATATAAGCACAAAGCGTACTGAACATTTCAGTGTCCAAAAGGTGTGTGCATATAAATTGGGGAAAAGAGGATCAAATTTTTGTCTAAATTTACATATTCAGTAAGGAACAGCAGGAAAGGAAATAACAGGTGTATGAACATCCTGTGCCCAACATGTGCTAAAGGCTGTATGTGTATATTATGCAAGTTAGTCCTTACAAAAAGACAAAATGTGAGACTTACTATCCCTACTGTACCACTTACAAAGTGGCATTTCAGTGGAGGTTCAGAGACTTGCCCAAGATCACAGGGTTCATGAAAGGGGTATAATCATGT
Source organism: Thryonomys swinderianus (assembly GCA_004025085.1). Lineage (NCBI taxonomy): Eukaryota > Metazoa > Chordata > Mammalia > Rodentia > Thryonomyidae > Thryonomys > Thryonomys swinderianus. The sequence continues at coordinate 55,941 of PVIC010004745.1, read as the reverse complement.
TAAGTGAAATAAATCAGATGCACGAGCTTAAATATCGTTATGTTTCTCTTATGTGAGAAACCCAAAGTATAAATAAGGAGCAAAATAAAAGATAGATCGTATGAAGTTAAGAGCTAGATCTTTCTCTAGGGGGAAGGGGAATAAGAGATCTGGAAGAGGAGGGAAAAGAATGAGAAAAGGAATTAAGCTGCATTAAGACCATGTATCGGTTTCCCAAAGAGAACGTAAACATTATGTACTACAAATACATACTAATAAATTGTAAAAATGAAGAGGAGAAAGTTGTAGAAATCCAAACTTGTGTCTGCTCTCTCCCTAATACCATACTGTCTGATAGGGATGAAGCTGGACTTTTAGGTTACAGACTAATCTAACATTTAGTCACCTAGAAAGTATTAGGGTTTTTATAGTTGGTAGTATGTACTGTATCTAGAATCCAGATCTGTGCATGTTGTCATTAAAACTATACATACTTTATTAGAAATGTCTGTTTAATTTATCTAAAAGATTATCTTGTCTCTAAAATATGTTTTTTTCTTAAATGTATAATCTGTGGTTAAGTTGTCCTCAGTCAGAAAAATGCATTATGAGTGTAAACTAAAATTATATGGATATTTCAAAAACAACATGTTTATTTTATAATCATAGATGCTTACAGCAATGACTAAAATGGCTTAAATATACTACATGCAGTGAAAGGTTTTAGGTTTTCTAGCAATATATATGCAAATAGTCCTCACAAAAGTTAAAATATTTTGGCACCTCCACTTTTTATAACTGGCCTGCTTCTATCTAGAGATGGTATCACTTTCTAATAGGACCTTCCTGAAGAAGCACTTGTCCTGCTGTTGCCTGAGACCACACAACCCTCCTACTTATTTCATCACATTTGATTGTACATCAAACACTAAGAGCTCTTGCTTTATCTGTCTCCTGTTCCTATTTACCTTTCTTCTTTCTCTTCCTTTATGTGAACCCTCCACTCATATCAAATTAACAATTTTTATGCCCTTTTATCTTGTGACTCTTCAAGGTAGTTGGTTTTTTGAAAAGCCTGGCCATGCCCTCTCCCTCAAGTCATATCTATCTTTCTGAATTTGCTTTTTTTTTTTTTTGAGAAAGGTACTGTATGTAGGCACTATGTAGCCCAGGCAAGCCCTGAACTCAGCAATCTTCCTGCCTCTGCCACCCTAGTGTTGGGATTACAGGCTTGAGCCACCAAACCCAGTATTGCAGTGTGTGGTACTGATTGCTGGTGGGTGTGAGTCATCACCTGATATTGTTGTATGTGGTTACTGGGGATCGAATCAGGGACCTTGTGCTTGCTAGGCAGGTGCTGGAACCGCTGAGCTATACCTCTGACCCAGAATTTGCCATTTTTGAGCCTCAAATTGACTACCAGTCAGGGCTATCTCAAAATAGCTGGCCTGCTGGCAGTTATTTCTTGAGTATATGTGTAATATCATCTTCACTGCTGCCATCACCATAAACCTTACTTTGGGCACCAGACCTTGTTCCAAGCACTTTACAAATCTTTATATTCATTTAATTCTCATAGTGATCATGAAGATGACAATATTATTAACCCTTTCTGTAAATGAGGAAATTAAGACAGAGTTAAAAAAATTTGCCAGGGACCTACACACTAGTCCAACAGCAGGCTAAGAACTCAAGCAGTCTATCTCTAGAATCAACGCTACCCAGGAGTGCACTGTACTATGATATCTCAGCACTGTTAGGTGGTTTTGTTTGTTATTCCCATGTGTAGGTTCTACCTTAGCTAGACTTTACATTTGGTGAGGTCACAGACCACATCTTCTAATCTTACATCTCACCTAGCATTGCTACAGAGTTCTGTGCATCCCAGGAATCTAATGAACTATTGCTTAAATAAGAATGTTTACAGGTAAAAGAGGAAGTAAATTTTAAAAATACACATGTTGAGAGTTGTGGTGGTGGTAGGAGGATTGTGACTGGTCATTTTTAGATCTGGTGGTAGAAATAGAATTAAAATCATGCTGGCATCAAGTGATAATTCATAGAATAACTCTAACTGCATTATTACTAATAAAACGGCCACGTGATTGTGAGGGTAAGCATTTGGTGTAAAGTATATTTCCCCTTGCTTAAACCAAATTTCTTGTCTTATTTGGGCTTTTATTATAGATAAATAATACCATCAACATTTCAAATGCCCAAAGATTAAGAGGTAGTCAAATCAATATCAGCTACATAACACATAAAGGGTGAATGTAAATTTTATAGCAGAGAAATTAATAATTTATATGTTTACTGTAACAAAATTTCGTCAGCTTTTTCTAAAGTTTAACAATGCTTGAGCCAAGATCAATAAATTATATATGAAAATATCATGGTTTAAAGTAAAAATCCTCTTAAAATAATTATATTATTTGATGTTTATGAGTGTTACACTGTTACTGTCACTCGTATCACTATTGCATATGGCAATATTAATTTATTTCAACAATTCAAAAAAGAGCTAATATTTCCACATTACAGAGGTTTGCTGAAAACTCAGAAACAAATAATTGACAGCAATGATAATCATTCCCAAACCAAATTCACCCTGCACGGCACGAATGACTCAACAATGAAAATTCTGTTTCCAAAGTGCTTCCAGAAAAGCCTTTGTCCCTGGAATCCAGCTCTCAGTAGCTCACTATCTAGGTTGAAAATGGTTCGGCAGGATTGTATGTCCTATTTTTCCAGGCCTGCAGTAAAGATACAATATGGGAATTCAGCCTGGTAATTACTAATACGCCACACAGACACAATTACACCCTGTGTGCTGCATAAAGGAATCACTTGTGGTCTGCATACATTACGAAGAGCAGTAGGGGCCAGCATGCGAGACGACAAAATGCTTTATAAGGCGGAAGGAGACCAGAAGAGTCCATGTACACAGACACAAGGACCTTGATTCTTCTAGTAATGATTTAAGCCTCTTTTCATCAATTACCATCCTTTGTCTCCAGCCTTATCAGTAGCAGCATGACAGGAACTGCACATAACAATGCTCAGGCCCATATAACCCCGTGAACTGTGCTGACGTTTCCACACCCTGTTGCTATGTATGACCTTTTTCAGATTACTTAAGCAAAACAAAATGGGAAAGAAAGCATTATCTTTGCCAGCCAGCCTCTCTATTTTTTATGTCTTGCTTAGAATTCTGTTTCTTGAAACCGCAAGGCATCCCTACTCATGAGATGTAGTTTTCAATTTCTACTCTATTTTAACAAAGGAAAGTCAAAGTCTACTTGGGTAGAAATTGTAAGAAAGACTAAATTTTGGTATATCGGAGGGTTACCTCCTCAGCAGCAGCTTTTCTTATCTCAGGGAGCTAAACTAGTGAGTCAGCTGCTCTCAACTAAAAATGAGTCAGAAACAATTTGCTTTCTGGAGAACTCTTTAAAGTTTCTAGTTTAATTGTGAGCAATAAGTAGCTTTTCTTATTGTAACAGTTTGTTCTTAATTCTTACATGATGTACATTATTTTTCAACATCTCCATTTTAACAAGCTTCTTAAAATGCATCTCACAATTATGATTTTTTAAGAGTTTGAAAAAGTTATTTGTGGCACTATGTCAGGTCTGGTGAAACAAAGCCTTGTCTTTCAGAAAATGTTTACAACCTACGGGGGAGGAAAAAAGTAAGTATCGGGGCTAAAATATTTATTGGCACCTAGACGTGTAAAGAGAGAGTCAGAACTGTGCTTTTCGGAGGGCACTTTATCATCCACATTCTCAAAGGTTTCTCTGAATGAATAGGACTGGGTTACTCAGCCTTCTCTTCCACGCCTATTCCTCTCCATTTTCCTTGGCACGCCTCAGAGCCAGGCTATTTTTAGCTAAGCAGTTTTCTATTTTTAGACAACTGCCAGTTAGAAGACATTTGTTAGGGATTTTTTTTTTTAAACACACATAGCACAAAGCGAGGAGGGAAAAGAAGCCTCTCTCCACATATTGTACAGCAGCCCTCAACCTGTAACTTCGGGCATTTCAGCTGCTTTCAATCTTGGAAAAATAAAGAAAAATTCAGAGTTCAGGGTTTTAAAAATAAACCTACCCTCTGGCAAACAGACCAAAATACAACAAGCTGTTACTATGTGAAACAGTGACTACAAAAACAAAGAACATTCTCCAATGATTAAACTGCAAGAAAAGTTAAAGACCGATTAGCGTATAAGAATGTTACATAGATATGTCACAATTTTCCAGCCTCTCTGCCAGATGTCTAACATGTTGGAGAATTTATAAAGGGGAAAAAATTCCTCATCTGCAAAGTTAAGCCAACAATGTGGGATGCAACTCGGAGGTTGAACCTTTTATCAAACTGAAAGGCAGTTATATTCACCACATTTTTTTAAAACATTTGTATTCTGTGGAATGTCTAGAAATTATGACCACCTGGTTACAGAGAAATTACATATTTAAAAGTCCAGTGTTAATGGGTAACCAAAATAAAGGCTGTTATATACACATACTCCCATGTAACTCTGCATGTATACACTTAAGGTCTGTATATTATTATTATTGGATAGATGCATTTCATGACTATCTACTGTCTGTAAAGATCATAACGTTTATTTGCCCAACTTTTAATTTAGATGGAGACAAACGGCTGGCAGACGGGCTGAGCACACCAACCTACTCTCCTTATCATTCAAGGTCATGCTGTCATCTAAGATTTACTGGGAGATGCATCCAGGGCTCACAGTAAGCACTTTCTTTTGCTTCGGCTTGTACACTGCGTTTTGTCTATGTCTAGCTAGGGTTTCCTCCTGGGTATTGTAGCCACAGAGGCATCATTAGCAGTTGGCGCAATGCATGGCACGTGGTCTTCATGTCCACTGATAGCTGCTGGTTGAAAAAACGCATACTGTGTATGTTTTACCTGTGCTGGACTCTCCGTCTGAGGGTTAAGGAACGTGTCATGGTCCCTGAGCACCATGACTTGCACATATATTTCATATATGTATGAGGAAGTTGTTCATAAAATTCTGCACATAAATATGTGTGCTATAGTTATTCATAAAATTCTGTATTTTCTAATTAGCTGATATGCTTAGTACAAAATGTTACCCAGTCACATTTTTTTTTTTTTTTTTTGCCTTTGAGACAGGTCTTGCTTTGTAGTTCAGGCTGGCCCTGAGCTCACTATGGTGCCCAGGCAAGCCACCGCGAACCCAGCAATCCTCCTGTCTCTGCCTCCTGAGTGCTGGGATGACAGGCGTGAGCCACCATGCCCGGCATTGTGGTATGCGGTGTTGATTGTTGGTGGGCGTGTCTCCATGCCCAGCATTATATGTGGTTACCGGGGATCGAACTCAGGACCTTGCGCTTACAAGGTCAGGCGCTGGAACCACTGAGCTAACCCTCGGGCCCCCCAGTCACATATTTTTATATGTACTTCACTCTCTTTTGGCTTAGCATTTTTTTATATCCTGAAATATTCCCTTGACTTTGGAGATAAAACCAACTTTTATAAATTAACAGTTTAAAACGGGCCCTGGCACCTTTTATAAGTTGTAATGATATCCGTGAAGGAACTTGAGGTTTATAAGACTAACTTCGGGGAGGAGCCGGAAGCCCAGTGGTGCTATGTAATTTGCCCCAGGTTAGAGGATGAGTGTGTGACATTGCTTTAACTGGAACTTAATTTAAAATCTCTATCTGTTCTCCGATTCTGTGGGCTTTTAAAATTCTATTTCCTAAAAGTAAAACTGAAAAGGGGAACTCCCATATGAACACTTCCATAATACTCTTAGAAAAATTACTGTGCAGTTTTCTTTTTCCCGACATGAAATTAATTCAGAACAATCACAGTTGGGGAGAATCAATCATGGGAAGGTGGATGATGATAACATTTCACACATGCCTCACTTGGAAAAATGAGAAGAAACTGAGCCTACATGGTTCTTTTCCCCCTGTTGGAAAGAGTGGGAATAGGTGTTTCTCATTCCTTACTCCTCTTTCCTGTCCCTTCTCCGTGCTCTCTTTTTCCTGAGGAAATTCTGTGATCAGTACAGCCTTCTTCCTTTCTTTTTTCTTCACAGTCACATTTACTCTGCTCAGAGCAAAGGCTGTCTGGGTGACTCAGCTTTCTGGCTGGTTTTTCCCCCCCGGGTGCAGGGAGCTGCAATAAATGTCGTGGCAGGAGAGTCAGGCCCAGGAGCCAAGCGCAACCTCTCCAGTTTACAAGCACTTTAGCAGGCTGTGTCCCTGAACTGTCACAGCAGTTACCTGCATGAGCCAGGGGGTGGGTCTTCAGCTTCACCCCTATCGCTCGCTCTGAAGAAGGTTCTTTATGAGGGACAGAACCACCAAGTCACACAGAGAGACACCCTGTGCGGGTGGCTAGGGGACGGAGCAACTGAAATCTCCATGCAGATATATTCCACTGCCTCTGAAATCAGCTGCATTATCCAAGGAGATATTACGTGACAGAAATGACCCTGTTTATAATGGTCATAACACCGTAGCTAAATATAGACATTTATTGACTGATGTTTCCATAGGTCTAGGGATACAGCTCAGTGAAAGAGTAATTACCGACCATGAGCAAGGGCTTGGGTACAATTCCCAGAACTGTAAAAAAGAAAGAAAAGAAAAGAAAAGAAACGAAAAGGAAAGGAAAGGACAGGGGAGGAGAGGGGAGGGGAGGGGAGGGGAGAACAGGAGAGGAGAGGAGAGGAAAGAAAAGAAAGAGAAGAGAAAAGAAAGGAAGAAAAAGAAATGGAAAAGAGAGGGAGAGAGAGACACACACAGAGAGAAAAAAACATTGGTCTGAAAACTAGAACTGGTTTTGGCTTCTGGAACTAAGAAGGACAGAGTGACTTGGTCTTAATTTAGTAGCTCATTTCTCAGGACAGCTTCCCCCTCAGCTTTCTCTCCATAAAACAACTGCCTTGCAATCATGATGATAGCATTTGTTTGTGGTGAAAGAATAATTATCAAGTATTTTGAAAAACAATTCAGAAATAGTGGAAGATTTGCTATTATCAATTCGTATCTCTACTTTTTGTAATAATAGTTCTTCAGAAATGAGAATGAACCAAACACCCTATCGTACAGATCACTTTTATAGTGTTTCTTATCTTAGAACAGTAGCTCTAAATAGTTACTGAGTTTATTTACTAAAACATAAAGATAAGAGATTTAATTGATATGAAGAGGCTTTCAGAATCTAATTAACCTCCCAGCTAGTCATTAACTTTATGACCTTTAGAAATAATTGACAGAATTTTTTTTCCTTATTCAGAACTTCTATCGGTGGCTAAATTTCAGGGTAAAACAGAATATACTGAACAATGCAGAGATGTAACTGTATAATATGCCAAGTAGCTACTGGTAAGTGGTTTGTATTTCCAATAGTACAATCTCTCCATCTACTGTTGTGCATTCATGCATCATTTACCTAATTACAATCTTTCAGACGACTGAATTTTTAAAAGTCTTGTCTGGAATCTCCTATGGCTTTTTTTTGACCATGATGGTAGTGAGGAAGGTTCAGCTGCCAGCAGCCTTGTCTGCTCATAGCTTGCAGGCCACCCAATCGCAACACAGCACTGTGTCCCCCCTGGTTCCTCCACCTGTGCTCCTGGCAACCACTCCCCAGAGAGGGTCCCCCAGGAGGGACCAGGCCGCCTGGACCAGAAGATAAGCCTCCCCTGTGAGACTTCCAGAGAACCGGACTCACTTGCTTTTAAGAATTATAGTCTCATTCACAGGTTGACACAATCATCTAACAAGTTGTGGTTTTCAAGGGCAGGAAGCGTCCGATGCACTGATCCCTCTTGGAAGTCACAGATACAGTACCGGCTCCTTGTTTCTTTTCTCCAGGATTCCAAGTATGTTGGTCTGGAAGACCCTGACTTCCTGCTAACACCACATGCAATATTTCTCCTTTGCTTCCTGTACCCTTTGATAGGCTTTTTTCCTAACAGCATAATGACATAATTCTCCTACATTTCCCTTGAAAGTTTCTCACTTCTATTATTGTATCTGACTTCAACAATAAGAAAAAAACCCTAAATCTTAGAATTGTATTTATACTATAATGGCCATCAATTAGTTCATATAAATTAAATGTCTATATTGTGCATGTCTACTGTCACGTCCTTCAGGGAAGGGGAAGAAATTTGTAATTAAAAAAATCAAACAACAAATGAAAACCAAAACAAAAATTCCAACACCCAGCAAAAGAGAGAAGAAATTGAAGTAGGATGATGAGAAGAGCCATCATTTTTAATTCTAACTCTGGGTAGGACTCAGAATTATTCTTAAAACTGAACTTCTGAATATCTCATTATTGAGTATCTCTATTCAGTATCTCATGTATTCAATAATAAATTCTGAAGAAGTCAGAATGTTCTGCCCCTTGACATTTAATTCAATACCTTTTAAAACCAAGGCTACTTTTACTTGGTGGCTGTCGATGGCTGTTACGCTCTGAGATCCATAATATCATGAAAAACTGGCAATTCCCATGCATGCTAAATATTTACCTCTTTCCACTTCTGGATTTGGGGGCATAGGAGGTTTGCTTTAGTTCTAAAAGGTTCATGTAAAGTAATTATAACAGTAAAATGGTAGTGACTAATGCTGATAAAAGTTACTGCTGACAAAAGGTGGTCTTTTCTGTTCTCATTATTATTAAATAATTCTCTGTTGACTGTGTCAATAGTAATGTCTATAAACCATTAGAGCTATATGATAATGACATGAAAGGAGACTCAGTTTTATTGCCTAGTGCAAATAATTGAAGTAATCTAACATTCCTACTTCTATTGGTTCAATAATACCTATTTACTTGATACATGAGTTGTGAAGAAGCCTTTGATATTTATAAAACATAGACAAATTTAAAGAGGATTACTTTTAAAAAGAAGTGATTCTTCACTTGATATATAAAATCATTGTGATAGTATAATGGGAAATATTAATATGTCTAAACAATTTTAGTCTCATTGCTCTTTTGTGAATAAGTACAAATATGAGAGGCTGCTAATAGGAGTCCTTCAAAGATACATTAAAAAGAAATTTATGCAGCGTTTTTAAAAACAAAATAAGTTTTTTACTCCTATTTTTGCAAACTTCAACATGAGAGGCTTAAATCTTTACACACTACACTATTATTTTGTTAATTTTTCAAACGATTGAAAACCAACTAAACTCTTTGTAAACAGAACAAAAATACGAAGACAGGGCAGGCTTACTGGGTCATTAAAAATAAAAATATTTAACTTATGTTTAATCATAGAAGTAAGAAGGATTTTTTTTTTTTGAGACAGGGTGTCGCTTTGTAGTTCAGGCTGGCTCTGAGCTCACTATGTAGCCCAGGCAAGCCTCGAACTCAGCAATCCGCCTGTCTCTGCCTCCCAAGTGCTGGGATTACAGGCATGAGCCACCACACCTGGCCTAAGAAGGATTTTTAATATACCTTTAGAATGTTATTTCTCTAAATTCTTTCATAAGAAAAAGACTTTCTGAAAATACTAGGTTACTAATTATCTAAATACCGGCCTAATGTGGCTTAAATTACATTTAAAATGTCAAAAAGAAAGAGCTTCATCTCTCCGTTCCCAGGTTTCAAACTAAAAGAAAACATCTAGCAGCACGTCGTACCTCACTCACATAGTTAGAGCACCCTGTAGCCCCGAGACTGTGTGCATGCTTTCAAACCAGCCAGTGAGTATACCGACTGGCTTGGTGCTTGCACAGTTATACGTAAGATGTGCTTTTAGTTTTACAGTAAGTGTTTAGCCAAAAAGATGGGTGTTTCTCAAAGTGATCATGTGTACATGTTTACTATGGATTCTGAAATCATATGGGTTATGTAATTGTGTGTGTGTTTGTGTGTGTGTGTGTGGTATAGGGATTGAACTCCAGCCCTTGTGCGTCCAAGGCTGGCACAGTACCACTTGAGCTAAATCCCCAGCCCTCATAATTCTTCACTTCCACAATATGTTCTTCAAATTTTGGGTTGAGGAATGCAATCCAGATTAATTGAAGAATAATGTTTGATGTCATTTTAAGAAGACAAGTAGTTTAAATGTCTCTGTCCTCACATTTGACTCTAGTCTGTACTGTGTGAGAACTTTCATAATGACCCATGGGCTCTTTCCCTTCTCTGTTCACATGTAGCTCCAGGACACCTGAAATAGGGTCATGCTAACCAAGAAACTGAATATTTTGAATATATTTGGAAACTGAATATATTCCGATATTTTGCTTAATTCTAATTCATTTACATGTGAATAGCCATATATGGTGTGTCTGTTGGTTGCTATCCTGGAGAGAACAAATCTAGATTTTCCGATATTGCTTTGATAAACCATCAAATTTTAATGAGCCATCATAGGACATGGGGTACTTTTTTTGTATCTACTGAGTGACATTAAGCTATGCAAGAGTGACTTGGCGATATGTCTGTGTCTCCCCCAGTTTGACCCTGGTAAATATCCTCTGAGGACCTGGACCTCACTTTAAACCCTGTGGAAGTGAGACTGGGCAAACGTGCACAGTCTACAAAAATCTAGTGTAGATCCAGCAATCGAATAGTAACTCTTGTAATGCCCCAATGCAGAAATACAACACATTATGACTGAAATATAGGGAAATCACTGAAGACTATGGAAGGGCTTCAAAGATTATTTCCTGAAGTTATTAACTATGATTCAATTCGAATGAAAGTTATCTGGAAGCCACGCCTCTGCCCAATAAGATGAAGACAGAATGCATGCAGTTGGGAGAGGCTGGCGGATACACGTATGTTACGTGCGCCTAGGGTATGGGGTGGGAGTGGGGTAGCTGGGTGAGGCGGATGGCACGTGGCCTTGGAAGGCACCGTGAGCAGTGAGTCCTTGAGAGGCCTTGGTTTTGTTTGTATCTGCAGGCATTCTGCGGCACGCGGCGCATGACAGGAATTTAACCAATCTTTGTTTGGTGAATGATTGAAAGAATAAAAACCCACAAATGACCAAGCAAGTAAGCGAATGTGCTTTTCTTTTCTCTTAAGAAAGCACCTGAGTGTAATACACAGTTAGATACCACACATGGAATGATTTCCTAACTCTACATCTTTATAATTGTAACAGTGGAACCTATTTAATTGGTATAACAAAGACAAAAATGTCTATTTTCAATAATTTAGGTGAATTTCCAATTTTGTAATACTGAATTTATATAGATGCCCAATTCCTTGATGTGCCGTTTCTGCTTTTCAACAGAGTGCACTCACTAATTTTCACCAACACATGTGCAAGCGCAACTAGTGTGCTGATAACCTCCAGTAGCCTTGTGAAGCAATAAAGGTTATCAGCTATTCCAAGGCCTTTGAAGTCCCACTTGATGTTTTAACTATGACTGTGCAAGGAAACATTCCTTCCTAGATGTCTGTAAATCCATGAAGAATTCAAATGACAGAAAATAAAATTTCAGATACTATAAATATCATGATATATAAATGTGATATTTTAAATATCATTCAGATATTATAAATGTCATCTCTTTCACACACACACACGCACACACACACACATACACACACACACACACACTCCTATCCTATCCGTGCATCTAAAAATAAAAGCCAGTGATCCTTTAGCAAGGCAGATGGGACACCATGGTTCTTTTGCACGACTCACATCCATCTTCACGTGGCGTTTTTCCCGCCTTCCACACAGCATCACTGAACTCCTGGCTCAGCCTGAATGAGCGCTCAATACAATCACCAAACCTGGGGGGTGGGGGGTGAGAGGTACTGGGGTGGTCAGGAGTCAGTGGCATTCCACCAAACCTGGGGGGTGAGAGGTACTGGATGATCAGGAGTCAGTGGCATTCCCAGGAGGGCTACCTGAGCAGAGAGCGTGCGGTCGGTAGGGAGACGCCCTATCTGGGATGCTTGCCTTTCGGCAGTCTCCTGCAGTGCACGGGTAGGACACATGACCTGGCTGAAGTTCCACTGAATTGTTTAACCCCCACCTCCATGCTAGCAGCTCGCCCTGCACTAATGAGGCTCCTGCTCCTTTGCCCTCCAAATGTTCCATGCTGATTCCCAGATGTGTACTGGATGTGCTTAACAAGAATGCTTGTCCTCTGACGGTTCAGAATCCGCCATATGGCTGGCGTCCACTAAACCACGGCTCCTCAGTGAAGCCCTGGGCCACCAAGCAGTCCTGTAGGGTTTGCATTCTCCCACCCTCAGAGGAGGAGGAGTGGAGAGAGACAGCTGGAAGCCAGAAAGGGGCAGCTTTTTCCCACTACCATCACACCCTCTGAAATCCAGACTCGACTGAACTTCAGCAATCCCTGAGCCAGGATTTTGAGTGAATATTCAGCGTGTGTGTGTGGTGTGTGTGGTGTATGTGTGTGTGTGTGTGTGTGTGTAAGAGTTGGGTAAAATGGACTTTCTGCAATAACTTTATTTTTTAAGCAATGGGTTAAAATTTTAACACGTTTCCTAAATCTGGCATATTTATATATTGTACCTAAACAGATACTCAAACTGCATTATAATAATAATAATAATAATAATAAACTTGTCTCAGTCTTTCAAGGCTGAGTCTTTGAGCCATTGTAACAGTAATGCTAATTATCAAGCAAAAACCTGTTAATTACTCAGAGCTTTTTTTTTGTTGTTGTTGCGAAAAGGAAGAATCTTTTCAACACCCATACACTGCACAATTTCTTTTGACCTATAACATTACTCTGGTATGGCCCAGAAACTTATATTTCAGCTAAATGCTGGAAATCGTATTATTTCTCTCTCTTTCCAACCTTTTCTAGTTGTGAGTAAACTGTTTTTAGAAGGTTAAGGGAGAGAGGTAATGGTCCAAATGGGAAATATAAAACTAATGACCCTTCATGAAACATATTATGTTCCTCATTAAACTTACTCAGTTAAATGTATTCCATTAAATTAAAATAAATAGGATTTAAAATTTTACCCAGGAGTAGTTAAGTACCTTAACTTTATGTTGTACCCAGTCTAAAAACACACCTCTCCAGTCTGTCCCCGCCATGTTGGAGGCTCCCAGACCCCACGGCAACTCATGTCTTAGCGCTGCACAGACTTCAAACATCACGTGACCCAGGAACTCGTTCTAAGTACAGTTTTCCTCCGAAATCCCTTCTTCTCCACCAAGAATCTCAAACACTTTGATTTCAGTGTTCTGTACTTTGACAAACACTCCACGCGAAAACTTATTCATCTTAGAGACAGACCACCTTACTTCTTTCTTCAGCACGCTACTTCGCTACTGAAATGCAGAAATGTTGCATATGGGAAGGATGTATGATTCAGGTAGGTGAGCAGGGGGGACTTGTGACATTGTAGATTGGCACGGGAGGCTCACCAAAAACACTCTGAGGAATCCAACCTCTAGATCTGGCCGAAGAGTCTCACAGCGAGATCTCACAAAGATTCAGAGCTTCAATTCACTGACCTTAAATGCAAGGAAATAGAACTACTGTTTCCCTCCCTCTCTCCCTTTTTCTCTCTCCCCATCTTTCTACTGGGGAGTAAGTCCTGAGCCTCATGCATGCGAAGCAGGAGTGCAACCACTGAGCCATATGCTTGAACCCACTTCAGCTTTGAGATGAGAAAACTTAAGCTCAGAGAGAGAGCTAATTTGCCATATAACGGCACAGCAAGACAAATATTCAAATCGAAGAACTCTGGCTCCGTATCTAGTAGTTTTTCTCAAACCTTTAAACAAGTCAGATATCCACCTGTCTAAGAACATGGAAATCTCGTACAATCTAGGCATGATGCTGGCCATGCTTCTAATTCCTGCACTCTCACAGGCTGAGGGAGCAACACTAGCAAGACCCTGGTTCAACATAAAAAATAAAAAATAAAAAGGGCTGGGAAGGTGGCTTAGAGTAACTGCCTTGGGTTCAGTCCTTAGTAAGAAAAACCAAAACCAAAACCTCATACAGTATGAGAAGTTTTAAGTCATCTTTCAGCCATATGGTATCCCTGAGAAAAACCTGAGACGATGAATTTTCTGGATTTTAAACTCATTTAGAAAAACAAATTTTAAAAGTCAACACATTTCCAATTGGTTCAGTATGGTTTGCCTGCATTTCATATCCTGTTGAGTTCAAGTCTAATGACAAGTTCCAACTCACATTTGTTTGTTACCCTGAGAATTGTGTTGTTTTAGTAAGAAGATGGAGTTTTGAGTATAAAATTGTTTGAATTTGGGAACGTGTTAAATATGTGAGTGTACATACCCACTCCTACACACACAAAAGCACCAATCATGGTTGACAACCAGCTGGTTCTGTTCCCCTTCATGTTTATGTATTTTCACAATTATAGGTATATGTGAATTAAAAAATACTCTAGATGCAGGCAAAACTGAGGACCAACCCTAAATTTTAAGATAAAGGTAAACACACAATTCATGTCAGTAGTTAATGAATACTAATAGAATGTACAGTCTCTTAAGCACATACCACAGTAAGTCAACTTATTTACTTCTGTTTCACTATAATAATAATATTGGCTCTGTTAGGTGAATGAGTGAATGAACAGGAAATAAATAAATAAATAAATGGATAAATCTGCTCAACACTTTTGGAAAACTCAAAAAAAAAAAAAGCAAATAAATGAAAATTAGCTTTAGACAATTGTACCAGGTAGGTATAAAAGGGAGATAGGTGTGGGAGGTATATTAATTTTACCAGAATTAGCACTAGATTTTTTTATAAGACAAAAACTGTCTAAACAACAGCAAGAATGATTTGTGCTGTGCACACTGACTCTGAGGACAGAAAGGAGCTGGGATATTAATTTTCCTTCAGTTCTGAGAAAGCGGGCACAAGTTAGAAACCCAAAAGTAGACAAGTAGGTAAGGAAAACGGGCCGGTAGAAACCATTCTCATGACACCCTTTGCTCCAGCTTCATGGTCCTTGCTGCCGAAGGGGACTAGCAAGCGAGAGCGCTTCCCTGCAGTGTGCATGCCAAGTGTCTGAAAAGTTCCACTCAAAACTGTACAGCACGTTACTCAGGCTAATCAACTGAAACACTCTTAAGGTTGAACAGGACGCCTATTTTTGTCACAACCAAACAATGTTTAAATCGGACTTGGATGCAATACGAGCTAACATTTAGAAATTCATTTTTAGCCATTTCTGATTCCATGTAACAGATTTCAGTGCTATACATGATATAATTTTTAGGGAAAAAACATTTGAGGAAAATAATCCTCTTTATGTTCCAGCAAGAATGCATGTGAAGGAATGAATTAGAAAGAAGACACATTAAGTGAAAAATTGGAAGAGGAAGGCTGGAGGGAGTTCATTTTAAAATATATTTAGACTTCGCTGGGAAACTATTTACAACACAGCATTCCAAAATGGGGTGAGATGCTCCTGGCCGCAGTTCCCAGCTCTGATGTCCCAGTGCGCGTACGGCGCTTGAGAGTGACCGCTCGTGAAGAATGAAACAATTACTTTGGCCCTGGAACATGATTCCTGCCAAGGGCCAGATCCTACTCTGACCTTATCACTTCACGGCTTTGAAAAGATTTTGAAGTGGGAGGGACGGGTGGAGCGAGGCCTTGGTGGCCAGCACTGTTTTCTCCAGGGAGTGTGAGCATCTAAGGAAAAGAAGGTGCGCATGTGTGTGCGGGGCTAAGGAAAAGAAGGTGCGCATGTGTGTGCGGGGCAAGGTCCACAAGCGCCAAGGCTCTGCCAAAGCCCGGACTCCCTGCACTTGCTCTCACCTCCACGATGTCTGAGTTTGTCCGACTCTCGTGGGGCTCGTTGTATTCCGTGTACTTGAGCAGCACCTTGTCCATGTCGGTGCTGGCGTACTGGAACAGCTTGTTGGTGCTATTGAAGATGATCAGGGCAATCTCGCAGTCACACAGCACGCTCAGCTCATATGCCTTCTTCATCAAGCCAAATTTCCTCTTTGTAAATGTCACCTGGAAAAAAAGAAAGCACATGAGTTTAATTTCTTTCTTTCTTTCTTTTTTTTTTTTAAAGGAAAAGCATTTATGCATGTGTGTGTTTTTTTCACATTACTTTTTTTTTTCTTTTGCAAAACAATGGTTGTGTGGTTGTCAGAGCCTTGGGCATTAACACTTTTGGGGAGAAAGTAAACAAATCTAAAACTATTTTCTGCTTAGAATTTGAAAAGGTGAGATTCCTAGCTTGTCACAGATGAAACTGTAAATGCAAGATTTAATATAGGGCATTTTAATGAAGGGGAGCACAGAACTGCTTGTTTCATTGAATAACTTGAGATTTTCCAAAGTTAATTGCAGTTTAGTTGATATCTTTTCCAATTATAAGTTTGGAGCATGTTTTTTGATCACTTGAAGACTGGACATGACTTTATGAATTTATATCAGGGTTTTTAAAAAAAACCCTTAAACCGGGCGTGGTGGCTCACGCCTGTAATCCCAGCACTCAGGAGGCAGAGACAGGGGGATTGCCAAATTCAAGGCTTGCCTGGGCTACATAGTGAGCTCAGGGCCAGCCTGAACTACAAAGCGAGACCCTGTCTCAAAAAAACAAAACAAAACAAAAAAAACCCTTAAAATTGTCTAGTCTTGTGGCACTTAAATGAAGTCACTTGGGAGATTCATGACTGTATTCTCATAGTTTTAGTCTGTTTTCCAAAAATCCAGTAGACACCAGGAAACAGTCACAATACTGTTAAGACTTTGGTTCCATTCTTCTGTGTATCTTTCTTCCCCTCTCAAGCCAGAAACTGTGCTACCATTGACTTTTTTCTTTTAATCTAATCTATTACCAAGTCCCATAATTCATTCTCCACAAATATTTCTCAAATTCACACTTGACTGTTTCCCAGACACCTCCATCACCCCTGCCCTTATCATTTTGCTTTTGTCCAGCAGTTTCCGGTCTGAGGTGGTCTCCTTGCCTGGAGCTAGTCTTTGCTCTGCCCACTTCAGTCTGCTCAGCTCCCATTTCCTGGTTTCCATTTTTCCTACCTGCCAAATTCTACCTTCTAATCCTACCATGTGCAAATGGATACCCTTCACTCTCCCAGCATCAAACTTCTTTTCATGAGATTTTAGCTTGTCACTTGAGGCTTGCCACTGAAAAGCACGAACAACCCTAACAGTTATCCCTCCAGTGTTTCCCAGCAGGACAGTGTGTAGAAACAAGTGTGTCTAGTCCTTAGCCCAAGGGCATGGGTGGCCCTGGACAGCTAGAAATGCAGCCCCTGAAGACTGCGAGCTTTTACCCTTATTGTGAGATTTTCACTGATGGTTTTACGACTCTAAGGTACGTGTGCGGTGCTGGACTCTGTAGGAGACACCAGAACGCTGCAGTAGAAGGTGCAGGGCAGTGGTCCTGTGCTATGCCGTCACACACCCTGACACTGCAGTGGTATTTTGGAGTGCCTACAATGTGTGTCTGTGAAGACAGGCATTCGTTATTACTAAAGAGATACAAAGTTTTCTTATTTAATTATTAAACAGGCTTGCTTTGAAAAGTAATATAATCAGTTCAAGTATAAAAATAAGGAAGTTCTGTTATCCATAGGCACTAATTGTATTACATACTTTATATGTGGCCAGGACAACTCTGCTATGCTCAGTGTTGTCCAGCCAATCCAAAAGTTTGCAAACTTTATCATTTTTCTTTTTTCTCTCCCTTCTTTCTTTTTCCTTCTTTCCTGCTTTTCTCTCCCTCTTTGTTTTGTTTTTTCCTTCTTTTGTCTCTTTCCTTTTCTCTCTCTCTCTCTCTCTCTCCCCCCCCCCCTTCTGGGGGTTGAACCCAGGGCCCCTAGACTGAGCTACACCCTCAGGCATTTTTACATTTTGAGACAAGCGCTTGCCAAGTTGCCCAGGCTGGGCTCAAACCTGAGCTTCAGCTGCACCCGCTCCCACCCCCAAGTGCTGAGATTTCCAGAGTGTGCCACTGTGCTGGGCCAGCTGGGAATCTTTTTAACTTCCTTTAACCTGCTTCTCAGTCCTGCTGCTTACAGAACCATTCGTTTCTTATTTCCTTTTGAGACGCCCTTCCTATGATTCTTCAAAACTTGGATTTTGAGGCACATTCTCTAATTTAATTTACCTATTGTTTTCAGCAGGGATTAGTTCAATTTCTCCCTTCATTTTCACATCCAATCCATTTTCAGGGCCCAGCTCAGTTATTTTCAACCATTTCTTTGTAACTTCTTAACCTAGATCCCCCCTTTCATCTCCTCTTTGTCTCTGGACCATTGATGGACAATCTCCAGTCTGCAACTCCTGAAATGTCTTTGCAGAGGGAAACTCCCAACTTTATTATCCTCACTCTCTAATCTTTGCCCCTTCCGGATTCTACATCTCAGCTCAGCATCAGCTCAGGCATCCGACCCAGAAACCTCAGAGTGAGCCTCACACTGGCTGCTACTTCTCTACACCTAAGTCAGTGTCTTTACAATCTGGACTACCAGGCAGGACTTGGACCTCCTTGTCTCTGCAATTTTGTTAGTATTTTACTTACCACCTTTTATGTCCCCTTAAGAGCCACCATCACATTTTATAACTGGCTTACTTTCTGTGCAGTTGTTAATTGTGTATCTCTTCTATTTCCGTGTGGACTTCACAAAGGGCAGGGGTCATTTTCATTGTGCTCACTGATCTGCCACAGTGTCCAGGGGCTACATATATGGGTACGTGGACAAGATCTCCACAAGGGACTCCATAAGTAACTCCACAAGGGAAAACCACCTGTGGAGTCTTTCAAAAGAGCAAGTTCAAATGTGCTATATATAAAATGGTTATGTTAGCAATTCATATAAAGGACTTAAAAATAAATGTATATTTTATTTAATTATGATTATAGAATTTTTATCAAGTTTGGATTGAAGGTTGGATGGTACACTGGAAAGAATGAGGGGATTGGACTCGGAAAACCATGGATATGAATGCTGCATTTGCCATCTGATAGATTTGAGAAATTCACGTAACTTCTCAGAGTTTGATTTATCATATGTAAAAGGGAGATAAGATCTACTCTGTGAGAATTGCATAAAATAATATATGTACAGTATGGGGTACAGTGGTTAGGGTAAATGCTCCATAAATCTTAGTTCCTATCCGTTTCTTAGCTGGCTTAAGAGGAAAAGGAGAACTAACAAAATACATGTCTCTACTGATTAAAGCTGTTTGAGGATGTTGCTATTCCTGACAGAAACACGAAGTTAAACTATCCCTGCTGGCCATCTTTTAGAAAATAATGTATTTAGATATCAGACAGCCATTTCACCTCATCAATATCTAAGACATGTTATTTCTATTTCACTGAGATAGTTTTTGTCTAGAGTAATCAGCAATAATTACTTTTCTGTTTTATTGTTTTTCTAGTGCATTTGTGATAAAATAAAGCTACCATTTATTTTTATACCTGGTTATAACATACCTTAGAAACTTTTATTCTGGTTGATTCACATGAGTTATGGTTAATACCAAGGGTGGATTAGTGACTATCTGTTTTTTTGAAATGGATAAAGAAGTATAAGCACAAATTACATAGTGGTGTGTTTTAACATTTCCTTCAGAGGAAATTTAGATACAAATTATACTGATATTCTATTCAGTGAAACCATGTACAAGACACATTCAGTACAGCAGGCAATGACCCAAAATACTTTCATATATCTGAAACCATTTTTAATCAGACTGTACGACCACAAACTGTAGGTGGAATGTCTCAATACAGTATGGTTTCTGTTGTACTCAAACCTCAGAATTCAGCACGTTACAACACTCACCATCAAAGTATATTTCAGTACAGAAATATCACTAAAACCACTAGCTGTGTTCACTCTTAGATTCTCTTCAACTTTTGTGTAATCAAGTCAGCTGTGGATAATGCATACATATTTAATAATACCCGTCAAAAAAGTCAGTGCATATAGCTTTTGTTCATTAAAACTGCAGACCCAAATGACTATATTAAAGCATTAAAGAAAATATCTTCCAAAATCTTCTCTTAATTGCTCTAAATTTAATTCTGTATTATGTTCATATTCATCTTGGCACACTCAAAATGTATTTTATAATGCTTTTTCTCATTGTTCATCGTTGGATAAAATTGTTTTTAAGCATTAAGCTTTCTAAAGAGATCTGGCATATTACTCTTCATTTAAAATATGCCACTCAATGACAAAGAATGCAATTCAGAGCTTTTATACTTAAATATGATAATGTAATGATTACATT
Organism: Thryonomys swinderianus; assembly: GCA_004025085.1. Taxonomy (NCBI): domain Eukaryota; kingdom Metazoa; phylum Chordata; class Mammalia; order Rodentia; family Thryonomyidae; genus Thryonomys; species Thryonomys swinderianus. The sequence continues at coordinate 35,716 of PVIC010004745.1, read as the reverse complement.
TTTCATAACTTGATAACAGTTTTTAATGGACACGGGTCCATATTTTTATTTTGATAACATACTTTGAACTTTAGACGAGGCAGAAAGCTGTTGTTATGGTCTTTAGGCAAAGAGGTGCTCTTTCCTCGTGTTTACATCAACCATGGCACATTGCAAGAAGAATACATCAAATATTATTTAAGTGGGCAGTGTAAGTCAGCGTCTAGTTTACAGAGCTAAAAGAGATTTAACAAATACATACACATGGAAAACAAAACTACAATGTAATCACTGACCATTTTTGCTATTTTCTTTACCTGGTGAATTTTAAGACAGCCTCAAATGTTGTGATCATGTTGTATAAAAATTTCTCAATGTGAAGATTTATGCTCACTCTGAATTTTATATTTTATCATAAAGGCAGACATCACACATTTCATGTTGATATTGGCTTTAGGGCTTTAGTAAATATGAATCAGAGATTGTAATCTAAAGTTAAGAAAAGGTATATTCATTAAGTCTAGCTTTGTATAATTCAACTCTAAAGAAATTAGAAGGATTTAATACAGATACATAAAAATATTTTGGCCAATTTTTATCAAGCATTTTCTACATACTAAGTACTATGCTGAGCAACATTTATCAGATACTCCTCCTGGGTACACTGTGATTCTGAAACATAAGATAGTATCTCCAGTTCTTATAGATTCTTTTGGGGTTGGAGAAAAACAGTGATTTCTTAATGCCTGAAAAGATTTTTGCCTATTTGGAGCAAAATGCTTCATTGGGCAATAGTTATACTTTCAATCGTGCCTAATGATTTGAAATTATATTTTTTTCTGGAGTTGGGGGAATCCAGTTTTTGTTTCCAGACCATTTTTTTTCTCTAGACTGAGCAATAAAAATAATAGCAGGTGCCAATTCAATCAAGACAAACACAAAATGAAAACTACCTTCATGGTTATTTCTTACCTGGTCCTCCCTCCCCTTCCTATCTGGCCACCGAGCTTCTGCATGGCTCAGTTTAAATGCCAGCTTCCAAAGAGCTGTTCTCCCCCAGCACCTTCACAAGCTTAGGCTTAGTCACATTCCTAGTGGCCTGTGAGTCTTTCTGGCTGGCTTTTGGGTTCTGACAGACCCCAGCTCAGGCCTCACAGGAGCAAGTGAAATGTAGAACAGAAATACTAAAGCCTGGCTCTTTTGTACAATCTTTGTTAAACATAAAGACCTTTTTTTACTTGCCTTTTGACAATTCAAGCCTTTGCTATTAAAAATTCAGTATATAGACCTAAGTGCAGTGACATGAATCTTGAGGGAAAGTAACTAAGTTATCCTGGAGAATTTCTGGAAAGAAATATATATGTACAGATGCTCTAGACTTAAAATGGAGAGAAAAGTGATTTTTATTCCTTGTGTGGATGATTCATTGTGAAGAATGGAAAAGCCTGAAAATAAAAATTTAATTATAGCCGGGTGTGGTGGCTCACACCTGTAATCCCAGCACTCGGGAGGCAGAGGCAGGAGGATTGCTGAGTTTGAGGCTTGCCTGGGTATACAGTGAGCTCAGGGCCAGTCTGAACTACAAAGCGAAACACTGTCTCAAAAAAAATTTAATTATATAATCATGGGATCCAGAGAGAAAGCAGAGGATCAGGGCTCCAAATAACCCTGTTCATAAGGCAAAAATTCACTGAGCTTTCTTAAAAGTTCTGTGTTTCAAAGAATATGAAGGTGTCAGATGAAATATTATATATTACATATTAGGTATTTCTGGCTAACTGACAGTAATTGGCTGATTTAAGCATAACTGAAGAATTATACTCAAAGGGGACAAATTAATTAATCAATACTGAGTTTTAAAGAAAGTCTCCAATAAACCGACATGGAGCTCAGGATCCTTCTCATCCCAGGAGATATTTTTCCTGGTGGCTTAGGTGAAGCCATGCTTATGAGATCTGCATGTGACAGATCTTCCCAAGAGAGGTGGCTCACAGGAGGCAGAGTCCCTGTCCAAAGTGCCTTCTGCAGGCTTGGGCAAAAGAGGCACAAAGAAGTAGAATCAACAACGGTAACTTAAAGTCTGGTGTCACATATTTTAAAAAACAAATGCACAAGCTCAGGTTGGGGCAAAGTAAATGTGGTAGTTGATTCTGGGAAGAGAGTCTAAAGTTACAGCACCTACCATGAGCATTAATTATCTTCCCAATCCTTCTGCAAGTCAGAACCACCTTGAAACCCCTACTGAGTGCCACAAAGAAGGCAGAGTAAGGGCCTTCCTGACAGAGTAAGGGCATCCACAGGATGGCAGATGGATTCATGCAGAGCCTGAGAACAATTCTGCATGAGGAATCTGGGATGCTCAATAGCAGAAATGTTAAAATCAAATGCTAAATAAACATTTTGCGAGGTCTGAAGCATTGCAGCCACGCGAAGAAGTGTGAGAGCTAGTTTGTTTTGTTCTACAGAGTAAATTCAGAAAGCACTGATAGAAATCATAAGGGGCTCACAAGAGGGGAAATCAAGCACTGCGAACTCCCCAGGGGTAGATCCAGTCTCGCCAAGTTCACCCCTAAACATATTCAGAGACAGTCGGATATTAAGGTCTGCATGGAAGGTGTTTCTAACTTAGCAATAAGAACACTTATTTTAGGTTTCAGAGGTTCAGTTTCTACGCTCAGAAAGTGCAGACCTATGGGTAAAAGAGAAGACAAGGATGATGGGTAAAATAGTTCAAAACCAGCATCCCCTGCTCTGGCTTCACCCTTCAGAATGTCTTATGTTTTTGTTACTCAAATCCTATCAATATGTTTTAGACAAATTATCAAGTATAATTTCTACATTCCAAGAAGTAAAATGAAGTCATTAAAGATAAAAAGTCTGCAAAGAATTTTGAGTGGACCTCACATGATATGCTAAAAATGAAAAAAAAAATAAGTGTTCAGAAAGTGCTCTTCTTTCTTTCCTTCCTTCTTTCTCTTTCCTTCTTCCTTCATTCTCTTTCTTTTCCTTTCTTTCTTCCTCTCCTTCCTTCCTTCCTTCCCTTTTTTCTTTCTTTCTTTTCTTCTTTTGCAGAGATGGGGCTCAAACGCAGTGCCCTGAGCGCTCTCTCTCTGTCCCTTAAAACATTTATTAAAAAGGAGGGTGCAGGCAGCATCTTGGCAATATAATGTGGAAAGAAAACCATGGAGACTGAACATCACCTGGACTCTGGCATTTACAAGCTTTGGTAAATACTTAACTTACATGAACCTTTTTCTTTGCCTGTAAAATGGAGGAAGTAACAGACGTCTTATGGAGCTTTGTGGGTTAAAGGAAGGGACACAATAAAAGAGGGATTTGGTTGTGAAACCCTGTACAGGACAGGTAGTGTCTTTACTAGATGTACCTGACTTGGCTACTTTTGCTTCGTGTGGTAAAAGGTTACTCTCCTACGACCTGTCAACTTGGTTACCATTATTTATGTATGTCCAGCACTCTCTCAGTCAGAGCTTGAGCTTCTCTTGAATTCTGGCCACCTCCTGTCTGTTCATATTTATAGGTTGCTCTTCCAAGACCAATACGAGTCTTGATGTTGAATGAATGGATACACAGAAGAATTATGCATTTTCATCAATCAAAACAAATAGTCGTTCATTGAGAAGCATACAGGCACTGTCACTGGTGAGGTGTCAGTAGGAACCATCAGAAATAGTGTACGACATTAATTAACTTGAGGACAGCTTTCCAGGTTGAAGTAAAAAAAAATAATACTAAAGTGCGAACTACCTCGTTTCTGGGTTCTAACAATAAACTGAAGTGCTCAGCTTGGGTGGTCCTCAGACAAAAAGGCGTTCCACTGAAGATGACAAGTCCCGGGTACACCCTCAATGGGCCCACACTAATCATACTTATGTCTTTATAGAGGCTTAAATTTCACAAAGTGAGAAGTAGTTTTGTTGATAGCAAACACGTTCTGCTAACAGCCAGTGTAAGGTAAATGGGCCTCTGATGGTCACATAGGCAACCGAAAGAACTTTCCAAAAGAGAAGAGAATTCCTGGAGGGTAGAGATACTCCTCTGGCTGCTGTATGAAGGGATGGGTATTGCAATAATCTGCTCCTGCCCTCCATGCTTGCCTCACCCCTGCATTATCCCAACCTCAGCCCTACTGTGGAGTCACCTCAAGGAACTGTCTTCACATGAACTGTGGGGGTCTTCGTGCCTATCGAAAGGAGCTATGAGAAGATGGAAGGATCTTGGCGAACAGTAGTTACATTACTCACAAGAGTAACTGAAGATTAACTCCAAAGACATCACTAAGAGAGGCAGCACTAATTTTATAGATGGTCTCACACACTTCTTTCCACCAGTGACAGTAGTTTTGGTCAATTCTAATTCAACTTTGTGGTACTCATTGGTGTACTCATTGAGGTACACTTTCAGTTGGCTTTGCACTTTTTTAACTCATGAAGTAACAGTAATTTCTCATTTCAGAATTCATTTAGGACTAATATAGCTATTAATTCTATTTTCAACCTTTTTAGGCTTTGTCCTTTTTTTTTTTTTTTCATGAGTAACATAACTCTCACTCTATGAAGACCTTTTGGGTCATGTGCACCTCCTTCCCCACTAGATACTCTCCATCCTCCTGGAGACCCGGAAACTGGATGAGTAACACAGTCATGGAGACAACGTATGCTGCAATCCATGAGCCGCTTGGTCTTGCCCTGTGTTTAAAGGGTTACAGACTGAGTCAAGAGTCTGTAACGACAAGCTTTAATTGGGGAAAGGGACATGCCCTTCTAAATGCCTACTTCTTCTCTCCCTTGTTCCTACAGTAAGCAATGCTGAGACCGTTCTGAAGTTTCCCTCTTTAGGGAATAAATTTCATTTAATTCAGTCTGTCATTCAGAAGGCTTGCAAGCTCTAGGCTTGACGATTACTCTCAGAGGGAGGAAGTAGCACCAGTGCAGACTTGTGTTCTAGACAAGCGCCCCTTTATACAATGGCGGGCCTGCCACGGCCAATGAAAGGCTCTTTAAAGAGCAGTGAGGGACTCTTTCAAGCAGACTGTTACCATGTGCTTGGAGCCCTCCAGCAGAACTTGCGAAGATGAGACAGCAGTCGTGTTCCTCTGAAAAGAGGACCATTGTCCTCATTTGCCTCAAGCAAACTGAGCCGTTTTCCCTCAAATACGGTCGCTTCTCCAAAAGATTTTTCAAGCAGTAGTTCCTAAAATCCTGACCATGACAAAAGGATTAAACTAAAGAGTTTATATTATGGAATTCAGGGCCCAATGAACTCTTCACTCTAAGTCAACACCCTGAACCCCGAAATAAAAATTAAAGTCTACACAATGCTTGGAGGGAAAACAGTGAATGGTAGATTAATTCACAGCTAATCCAGTGCATTTGTTTATTAACCGTCTCAACATTGTGTGGGTTTTTAAATTTGTGACTGGGGATTTCTGATATTTGTCTACATGATGAAAGAGAAAGTTCACCTAAAATTACTATGTCAGGACTTAAGATTTTATTGTGGCTGGAACGCTTTGGTTTGTAAAAGAGAAGAGGATAGCACAATGTCTTATCCCTGTTGTTCAGGTCTGGTTGATTTGTTAAAGGGCTGATTTATATCCACCCCCAATCTGTAGAAGCACTTACACCATAAATACTTTTGCTTTTCTACATCTTATTACAAAAAGATATATAATGTGAAACTAAGATGAATCAAATAAGATAGATTAATATTTTGGGGTAAAAACATGTTTACTAGTTCAACAAAGCCGAAATGTACCTAAGGTAAAGGTCAAAGGATGCTTCATTCCCTGCTGACTGCAAGCTCAGGAAGCACATTTCTCTATGTTTTCCTGTCATAACAGGAAGAGTGTAACTTCTTCCTTTCCACAATGGCTTCAGTTTTACCTCCGAACTCCAATATTTTCTCCTTCAGGGCCTTCCAAATCGATCCTTGCAAGACAGCAGGCAGGAGGCTGTCTCGGTTGTAGTTTCCAAACAGTTACATTTGTTGAAATGTTATTTAAATGTTAGTGATTTCTTAAGCGAAACTGTTCCAACTTAAAATTAAACGTCACATTTCCAAACATTCAAATTGCTTCTTTTATTGCTATTAATGGTCCAACATATTTCAAGAGAAATAAAAATACACATTGCAAATTAGGGAATTTTACTTTGCTTTCATTTTGATTGTTACTTTTTTTTTCTTTTTTTTGCCAAAGCCATTATACTTAGAAAAAAAAAAGTTTTGAAATTATCTTTAGTCATAAACTACAGTGGGATATAAATGTTAAAAATATTTTCACCATAATAATTTTTAAAGTTAAGGGAAATTATGGCTACAAAGGACATGACTTTGAAATAATTAGTAACTTGTCTTTTAATCTATATTTTTAAAGAGAATGGTTGGTCTGTGTGACCTATTTATACAGTTAATATTTTTAGTGTTGGTGTCTCAGCACTCGGATGTTACACAGAGTTGGGTGTATGTGCAAAGCTAAAAGTGACTGGTTTCCCACAGAATGGTGCGTGCACACACTCTGGGCGAGATGGCCGCTCTGTGTCAACTTGCTGCGCACGATGTTTGAGAAGCAAAGAGAGATAGAAGCTACAGATTAAAAAAACAACTACAGTTTTGAATAGAAATTCATTAGAATTGAAACAATGAAACATCCCCAAACCCTCAACTTCAAAGAAGAGTGTGGTTCTCATGTAAAGTGACAGGGTTCTGGAGGAGACATCCTTTTCCTTGTGAATAGCTGGCTTCTCTTGGATTTCCTATCAAAGGAAAGTTAGTGAATACATCTGACAGCAGTTGGGACAGTATCTTTTTGGCAATAAAGGAATGATTTAAATAAATAAATACAAAATGAATGCTTGTTTGTCCAGTGGTCTGATGTCCTCTTAAATACGCATGTGGTCACCCTGCTACTGCTTTTATTTTATTTTATTTTTGGAAACTCTTACAAGTAAAACTTAGGCCATTTTTTGCTCTTGTTTTCTTTTGCAATCTTTTTAACAACCAATATTTCAATTCTGAATCCCCTGGGTGATTTCAAGAGTAATGAAAAAATGTTTTAGCATATGCATGGGAACCCGTAAGAAGTCTCCAGCACGTACCCAGTTTGGTCCTGAGATGGACCACATCTTTTTACATCGCCATGCTATACCCCAAATTAATTTATATAAAATGAGTTCAGATAATCTTTAACACACGTGACATTTCTCAAAAAGGGCACAATCGTCCTTGTGAGGTATTGTCTAGAGACAGAAAAACACCGCGGTGCCGCCTGCATTACCTATTCCAAAGATCGGAAACACAGTTCAGCAATTCCTTGAGGAACCAGGTAACGCACACCAGGTAATTCACAGCGACACCCACAAACCTGACGTTGTGAGTGGAGACACGGAACCTAGTGCCTCTCACAGCATGGCCACATCTTCCTGTTCTGCGGGTCATAGTACAGACTTCAAAACAAAGATTTTTTTCTCATAGTAATTAATTTATACTTCTTGATTACCCAGTTTGCCACATCTAAACAGTGAATCTGTCTCAACTCCAACAGATTTTATATTAGGGTAATAGGCTGTAATGCCCAAATTTAAAATCATCATTAACTCCTATTTGCTGATATCCTGGGTATTACCTTAAAGGAACATTGTATTAAAGTGTCCTTTGAAATTGCAGCTGAAATTCTAAATCTGAAAATGATGGAAAAGAGGAGAAAGTGGGGAGAAAAATGCTTTTTTTCTTTTCAAAGAGTCATTTAAGGAAATCACTCTACTTCCTTTTATTTTTCAGTTTAGTGCAGAATGCACGAGATTCAGCTGACAAATGTTAGAGTTTGGAGCTGTCAGAAGCTTCATCTACAATGAACACATTCTCCCAACTCCTTTCTTTAGTTCCTTTTATATATGAGTCACGTAAAGAAATAGATCAAAAATAGATCAGAAGAAGAAATGTGTGAAAATTTCAACTTCCATGAATTCTGAATTCCTTTCAGTCCTAAAAGAATTCTCCCAGTGTATCAACAGTGGAATGTTGCTAATTCTCTTTAGTTTGTGCTGTAGCCACGGTGTAGATGATTACATAAAATTCTGTTTGGTGGCAAAGATTATTAGTTTTTGAGATCTGGTGGAACAGAGGAAAAGTTAAAGTATTTAAATATTTCTGTTTTTCCTGAAGTTATTATTTTGGGCTTAACTTTGTTAAGTGCAAATATTTCCTCCTCTTAGATAATCAAATATTTAAATGCCTTTTTATCAGTCACATAAATAAATACAGGTTTATTTCTCCTATTCTTTTCCAAGTAGGAATGCTGAAAATTTTGACAAAGAATATAAAAGTAAACAAGTTTATCTAAGCAGAACTCCTTTTTATATATCATTCTTTTTTTTTTTTTTTTTTTTTTTTTGAGACAGGGTCTCGCTTTGTAGTTCAGGCTGGCCCTGAGCTCACTATGGTACCCAGGCAAGCCGCCGCGAACTCAGCAATCCTCCTGTCTCTGCCCTCCCGAGTGCTGGGATTACAGGCGTGAGCCACCACGTCCGGCATTGTGGTATGCGGCGTTGATTGTTGGTGGGTGTGTCTCCACACCCAGCATTATATGTGGTTACTGGGGATCGAACTCAGGTCCTTGCGCTTGCGAGGCCGGCGCCAGAACTACTGAGCTAACCCTCCGGCCCTTATATATCATTCTTAATTTCACATGATTTCAATTGTATCCTGCTGCTTAAAAGGAGCCATGTCAGGGCAAAACTTTCAGGCACCAATTATTAAAAACTGATGCTATATGAAATAAGATGAAATTATGTGATTAACTAATTGATGGAGGCACTTTAAGGCTAAAAAAGAAAAAAGGCAGATGGAAAAACTGAAGATTAAACTGAGGTCCTGCTCACTGAGTAACATGCCTGTCATTTTTGTTTGGGTCTGGTTTGGAAGCCAAGTCTCTCTAAGTCGTTATGCTGCCCAGGTTGGTTTTAACTTGTAATCTTCCTGCCACAGTCTCCCAGAGAGCTGGGACTGCAGGCCAGCGCCACCGAGCTTGGCTTACTTTGTTCCATCTTCCCGTTCATATTCTAGGCAATCTTTTAAGGTGAAGCTCTTTTGAAAAGAAGGCTCCTGAGTATGTCACACACACACACACAGGAGACTTTTATTTATTTATTTTTTTAAATTGAGACCGGGTCTCAACTTTGCAGTTCAGGCTAGCCCTGAGCTCACTATGTAGCTCAGGCAAGCCTCAAACTCAGCAATCCTCCTGCCTCTGCCTCCCGAGTGCTAGGATTACAGGTGTGAGCTACCATGCCTGGCACTGTGGTATGTGGTAATGATTGCTGGTGGGCGTGAGTCACCACACTAGGCATTGTTGCATGTGGTTACTGGGGATCGAACCAGAACTTTGCACTTGTTAGGCAGGTGCTGGAACCACTGAGCTAAATCTCTGGCCCCAGGAGATGTTTTGATAGAAACCATATTAACTGTAAGAGCTAATGACTCAAAAAGTCATGAATCTTAAGAGGAACAGCTAATACGTACATTTCTAAAGCCCTTCTAATGTGTCTGCTGCTATACACTTAACACAGTCAGAACCTTTTTTTTTTTTTTTTTTGAGACAGGGTCTTGCTTTGTAGTTCAGGCTGGCCCTGAGCTCACTGTGTAGCCCAGGCAAGCCTCGAACTCAGCAATCCTCCTGCCTCTGCTTTGTAGTTCAGGCTGGCCCTGAGCTCACTATGTAGCCCAGGCAAGCCTCGAACTCAGCAATCCTCCGGTCTCTGCCTCCTGAGTGCTGGGATTACAGGCATGAGCCACCATGCCCGGCACTGTGGTATGTGGTAGTGATTGCTGTTGGGAGTGAGTCACCACGCCCAGCATTGCTCTATGTGGTTACCAGGGATCGAACTCAGGACCTTGAGCTTGTAGGGCAGGCGCCGGAACCACTGAGCTAAATCTCTGGCCCATCAGAACCATTTTTAAATCCCTGCTCTTTCTCTATGGGAATGGATGTGGCTGAGAGCAGTTGGGAAGCTTGGAGAGTCACCCAGTTAGGGGCAGAACTAGGACCACAAACAGATTTGTTTATCTTCAAACCATGTTTTTGGCCATTATATTTTATGGATGCAGCATAATGTAATTGGGGAAAAATAGATAAAACCCATATGCTTAGCCATTATTAACAGACGAACTCTTGCGAAAGACATGCTTCATTGTGGACATGACAGGTCTTGGCCACTGGCTGTAGTAACCACATGATATTTAGCCGGTTACTCGGGATTTAAAGGGACTTTCACAACCTTGTGTGATCTGGGCTCTGCCCAGCACCCAGGCTCCTTGACATCTCTCTACTGTCCTACACCAAGCTCAAGAAGTCCCGCCATCCTTCCGCTGGGTCCACAGCCAACCCTTTCCTGCCTGAAGCTCTGTAAGCTCTGTTTCCTACAGAAAGCTGTCACCTGACTAAGTGGTCTTTCACTCCTATGTCAGGGGCAAAGGCAATGTCTCTTTGCTCTTCTTTCACTGTACCTTGGTATTTTCATTTCTAGCACAAAAAATGACTTTTTCTGTTACAAGTTTCCATAGATGGTATCTGTTCATTTCCATCAGGGGTTCACAAAGAATGACCCAAGGTTCAATCCACCCCACTTCTGTCTTTGGCAGTAAGGGTTTATTTGACATATTTGCTCATTTATATCCCAGATGTGGCTACAGTTAAGCTCCTGGGAAAGGGCTGAGGGGCAGGTGCACTTCGCAAGGTCCCAGGTATTTCTTCCTGTCTCTTGCAGAGGACCACACTGCCCGGTGGTAAACAGTAATCTGGGTGGAATTCTGGTTTGTTGCACAGTCCTGAGTGTGAGTCACGGTGCTGACTAATATGACTTACTGATTTCATAGATAGATAGATTAGTCAGCTATAAATGGGATTCCTAAGGACTGAATGAAATAATATATATGTAGCTCTTAGAATATAATTGGTAATTACTTCATTCAGCTGCTGGAACATATCGATAAGATCCTGTCAATTCATTTTATTATTATATATTTGCTTAAGAAAGCCATCTTGTGAAGGATAAAAATTTTAAGAGCAGACTTTATAAATTCAGAAATGGAATGAAATTCAACACAAAAACCTGTTCATTTTTATCCTCTCCTAAACTATTTTATGGATACAATTGGAGTTCAAAACCTCTGCTGTTCTCTACTTCCCCTCTAAACAATAAAGGCAAAATTCAGCTTAAACAATTAGCCTTGCTGTTTTCTAACAGTTATACTTCTTATTGATGGCCCACTCATCCCATCAGTGTTGTCCGACTCCCATCCACACTGTAAGCCAGTATTTCTCTGCTCTATGTGTAGTCGACTACATCATCGCTGTGCTGAGTGGTCTGATGACTGTTAAGAAAAGATGACAGTGAGCCATTGTGTGAAGTTTCCCTGCACAGTCTACAGTGAGCCAGCGACATCAAAACAAGCAAAGCAGCAAGCACGTTTCTTTTCAACATGTGAACACAATGTAGAGGAAGCCTGGGTTAGGGGGTCCTCCAGAGATGTGCTGGCTTTGATTAGCAGAGGTGACCTATATATTTGGGGCTCCCTCCCAAACGGCTCTCTGGCCCACTCTTAGAGAAGGTGAGAGGTGAACAGAACACACGTCAACATGTAACAGCTGTTTAAAATGGTCAGTGGCCATCTAGAAAGCATCACTGAATTTTTAATTTTACTCTCACCATTTAAGAGTATTGAATTCCAGGGCCTATTATATCTTTCTTGTGAAGAAAAGATTAACTAGATCCTAAACCCTCCTGAATAAAATCAAAGAATTCATCTTTAAAGTAAAATGGATTTAGAATTTTTTATCTTTTCCCAAAATTATTATGGCTTTTAATCTAGCTGAGTCTAGTTCTACATGTAGATGCAACTACATTTAAACTTATTTAAAATTTCATTTGTTAGTGTTAAAATTCTAATATCTCCATGTGAAATTTAAGTTTATAAACCATAATGGAGGCTCATCAATTCACTGTACAAAATTTTTCTTACATCACTGCACAAAATTTTTCTTCCATCACTGCAAAAGGAAGGAAGATATTAATGAATCTCACAAATCTAAAATAGCCTAATATTATTAATAAAGTGCAACAGTGAATTCATGAAACTTTTAGCTACTTCCAGAATAAGTCCTAGTCCAAATAATAAGGCCAGAGTAGTTAATGGTACATAGTATTTCAGTCTTAATGTCAATCGTAAGCTCCAAACTGATCCAAAATTACTGGTTTAAAACTGGTAGATTTATGGCCTTTTGTCTTGTTCTATATCAATTAAAAATGTTTGAAAACACTGAAGGAACCCATCGTAACTCTTAGTATTAATCATCCTTTTGCTCAATTCAGCCAAGTACTGGTCCTACATACCTCAAGTTATGTAATAATATAAAGGGAGATAGACTTGGAAAACACTAGATGCTTCTTGGTTCTTAATGGCTTCCTGGAGTTGGTGGCCCACATAACTTCTTTTCACTATAACTTACACATAAAACAACACTGAATTTCAAAGTTGCAGGTTCAGGAAGATAAATGGCTATTTCTACTGGGAGCACAGAGTCAGAGGGCCAAACAAGGGCTATCATTAGCCTTCTGCAGTAGCCATCAGCAAAGCAGTCTTGTCTCTGAGGCCACAGAATTCCTGCTCTGTGTCAGATTGTTAGGAACTGGTAGTCCTGCCTTCTCTCTCCAAGGCCATAATTTGCTATTTAACATGAAAGTGATTACTTGATTACCTGTCCTAATTACTGTGGGACATGAGCAAACACCCAGCTACTCACACCACCCTAACTAAATCCACTCTTCCCTGTCTAATTCCAGGCACTCAGGATGTACAAGTCTTCCACAAGTACAAGTCTTTATACACTTGAATGTGTAAATTCTCCAGAACTGATTAATTGTATCATGCAGACATTATCATTGGAGTTCTAGAAGAAAATTCTAATACCATCTGCAACTGTACGAAATTCAGGATTTAAAGAGTGAATTAACTGAAAGTTTTTGCCTATTTTTTTGTGTTGCTTGTATCTTATGTGGGTATTTTCTTTGTTGTCATTGTCAGGAAAAGCGTAAAGAGTTTTGGATATATTTCACTCTCTTTTATGGTGTGAAGAGTGTCATCTTTCTAGTGTGAGCTTTTAACTTTCGTGGATGACCATGAAAGGCTTCGTTCCCAGAACATAAGAAAATTGTTGTTTGGCATTGTGTGTAATGGAGTCACACTACGCTTATGAACTCCTGCTTACGAAGTTACTCGTGTCATGCAAGTACAGCTTCCACTTAAAATTCATGTTGAAAGAAACAGTGAATTGTCACAAATGTCTAGACTGTTATATCTACGTCAGGGCGCCTTTTCACTTTACATGTAAGAGACTGTCAATTAACTCACACAACTTCTCCTCATGGTTGTTCAAAGGTCCACAGTGCTCCTAGTACCCTTCCCACACCTGCGGAAAGGGCACTAAATGGTTTTTCTAAAGAAAGACACAAAGTAGAGCTGAGCCACTCACCTGTCTGTTACGTTCATCCATAATCCTCGTGATCTGAATCTTTTTTCTCCCCATAGTCCCCGTTTTTCTTCTCTCTCTCGTTCCTGAAATTATGTATTTTTTCCTTCCTTTTCTTTCTCTTTCCTGTTTCCTTCAAACAAATTTCCTTCTTCAGCACTTGCGCAGCTCAGTTCCCAAATCCCTGCATTCGTTCCTGCTGAACAAAAAAAGAAAATGTGAATAACACTGTCACAGCCAGGCCAGTTCCATAAGAACGAGCACATCCTGATGCCACCGGAGAAATAAACCACACAGAAGAGAAGCAATTGCATGAGTGAAAGTAACTAATAAAAGTACTTGTTATATCCTATGTAAGAGCATATCAAGTCTAGATCATTTTTATAATCAAAATAACCTCATATGTAATTTAACAAGTCATTTAAATGATGAAAACTATGCTTTATAGCCCAACACTTGAAAAGTAATTTTTGGCAAAGAGTTTCTTAATATTTTTTAATGAAATTAGGTGGCAATTTCACCCTTCTGTTGTGAAAAATTACCTAAATCAGAGAGTTAATGAACCTTCATGTACCTGTGTATGCTAAGTAGGGCAGCTAATTCATTTCTGAAGGGAAAACAATCTCATGTTTTGACAGCAGAGGTGATAACGTCCCTAGTTATGCAAATAGGATGGACGATTATGAAAGTGCTATTTGATATATGTAAATGTCAACTAATTTAAATCTAAAGCCTTTAATCTTTTTTTTTTAAATCCCCACTAGAAGAACACTGTAAAAGTAACATGGGATCTTTCATCTTCCATTACAGGAATTTAACAACAGGGAGACCTTTTCCTGTTATGCTGTATACAAGAATCAAAAAGATGATCACTGATAGGAAAAAAGATACAAAAAATTAAGATTATCATGCCATTTATACTTATACCTTTACAACAGACCATCTATCTTCCAAATTTAAAAAGACTTCATAATCTCTGGGACTAACATTTGAAATTATAGGAGTTTGACATCATATACCAGAAAACCCCAGATTATGAATGAAAATTAAAGAAATGATCACGCATTACTTGAGAGAAGCCCACACAACACAGAATACTACAAGTATACCTTTTACTATACCCTGAAGTGTATCAGAGTATTTGAGCACAAGAAGGGTAAATTGCTAAGAAACGTGGGAGAGACCAAGAAAACATTCCACGCGGTTTTTTCATTTGCAAACAGCTTTAATTATTTTATCTCTTCTCATGTAAATGAATACGACTGCTACAGACACTGCTCAGAATTTCCCTGTTTATTTTAGCTGGTGTCTGACAACGGCCCTAGTCAATTCCCACGTGTGTTGTATAATGCTTAGCCAACGTCCTGGCTACTTAATAGATCAGCTGGCTTCAGTTCAAGGTTCTTTGGAACAGGAAGACTGGTAGATATTCAGTCTGATCCTCAGCTGCCTTTTATTTTTAAAATTCAATTTCTAAATTCTCCATCACCTTGAGTAAATGTTTTAAATGGACATTTGGTGATTATCTAATTGCAGAAGCTATTTTGATATAATTAGTTCTGGAGGATTAGGCGCCGCTTAAGACTATCCATTCTCTTACCCCCTGCCTTTCCACTAGGCTGCAGCTCAGCTGCGTCTCCATCTCTGTGCTGAGTACAGCACGGTCACCCTGTGCTCATCAGAGGTGACTACTGGGCTGTAGTTTTAAATGTTGACAAGTAGCGCGAAAGTTTTAAAAGAGATGCATGGATAACACACATGAGACAAAGACACACGAAAACAGTTACTCTAACATACATTAAAATCAAATTGAAACACAAGAAATTCAGAAGTACAATTGCATCACATATTTGATACTGCCAAGCACTGTCCATTTATTTTTAGAAATAGTCTTGAATATCACTCAAGTAGGCAACTTCCCTGTGCTTCCTAGAATCTTACCTGGGAAGCAAGCAACACCTCAGAGCTGTATTTCCCATGCATTGCAGGACCCCACAAGAGAGAGAGCCATGCTTTCTCTATCTGAGAAAAGCCAACCCGCAAAGCCAGCGTAAATGCAAGTGGAAGATTTTCCTTCCTTTGATTTAGCTGAGGCTGGTGGCACTGTCATTTTAGGGCACCGACTCCGCCTGCCTAAGCGCTTCTCACTTTAAGGTGGACGGTCAGGGCTAACAGATTAGAGTGTGCAGAGGAGGCGAGAGGATGGGAATGTCTGCAAATCCTGATCTCAACATGCAAATAACCACACAAGTTGGGAGCCATCCCTGGAGAAAAGGCTCCTCAGAAAGGCAGAGCAAGTTCCTGGTGAATCGAACCAGGAAGAGCTTTTTTGGCAATGCCACCTT
Source organism: Thryonomys swinderianus (assembly GCA_004025085.1). Classification (NCBI taxonomy): domain Eukaryota; kingdom Metazoa; phylum Chordata; class Mammalia; order Rodentia; family Thryonomyidae; genus Thryonomys; species Thryonomys swinderianus. Next base: position 19,849 of record PVIC010004745.1, on the reverse strand, counting down.
CGATTTCAAAACTTTGAAACAAAATGCTTTTTTAAAAAGAGCAGAACACAAACTTTAAAAAAAAAATTCTTAAAACATGATGGGAAGCCTTTGGCCAGAAAGAATATATGTATGTGTGGATACCTTTATATATAGGAATATACATATGTGTATACACATACATATGTGATGGATAGTAATGCCATTGCATATATTTTTTCCTTTTGGAAAAATGCAAGGTGATGGAGACAGACAAAAAGTTAAAACTTTAAAATAGAGTTAAACTACAGTATGTGTGTGTGTGAAGGGAGTTTTACCTGAGGAGTTGCTTTCTGAGCAAATAAATATATAAACTATGTATAAAGTTTATAAAAAATACAAATTGTGTATTAAGTCTCCATGCAGAATGACATGGTGGTTATGGAGCCGAGAACCCATGAAGTAAAATACCTATGAAATGTGTGGCCAGGAACATCTGACTACAGTTACTACATTTCAAGGCTGTCAGTAAAAGTTCAAAAAATGAGGAAGATAAATGAAGGCTTGAAAGTTGTTATGTAGTGTAACTATTTCTCTAACTTGATTTTTACCCAGAAACTATATTGTAAGGTTGGTTTTAAGTATTAATTTATGAGAGGTCTAGAGAGGCAAAAAAAGAGATCATATAACCTGAGCAATATGTTAAAAGGTTTGGCACAGATATAAAAAGAACGAATTGCTGAAGTACCTGTAGCAGAAACTCAAGTTACAGGGAACTTTCATTATGTACAGTCAACCGTGTGCTTAAGACCATTCCAGCAGCCTTTCTGCTACTTTTTTCCACATGAAAGTACCATTCTTGGAAAATGACAGTTACATATAAACAATCAGAAATTAAAAAAAAAAAAACCACAGCCTCTACTATAGTTATACTGTATAAGGCTAGAGGCTTCTGCTTTTTCCTCCCTTTATACCAAATGAAATAAAGGAAAAAGAAAATCAGACTGTTTGCTAAAAAGGGGAACTTCACTCGTGATAGCAGGCTTCTGCTCGCCGTGAGCCTGGCATTCGCAGACAGCAGGCAGAGTGCTCTGGGAGCCGGACAGGTGCTGGGGCGCGCTGTGGCCCAGGGCGCTGAGCTCCAGCGGGTCCCCAGGGACCCGCGCCCCCGCCTCCTCCTCCTCCTCCTCCTTCTCCTCCTCTCCCCCACTCTCCAGCCCCCTCTCTCCCTCCCTCCTTCCCTCCCTCCGACGAATCCCTCCCAGCAACACAGAAGAATCTTGACAGAATGGCAGGAAACACGCACAGACTGGTCAGGGAAGGATGTGATGTCAGCAACCGCGAACAATAAAAGGTGTAAAGGTGCTTCCTTCCCTAAACTGTTCCCGAAGCGCGAAATGGGAACCAAAACTCCCCACTTCCTTCTCTGAGCAGAACCGTCTGTGTGTGCGGAGCCCTCACCCCACACTTGGGCCTTGGAGAAGTTCAGATAAGGGACAGTGAAGGAAATCCAAACCCAGTCACAGTCACAGTCTCTAATTTCTATCTTCAAGTCAGTGGAGAAAACAACAACAACAACAACAAAAACTTTCAGCTCTAGGTCAGTGTTTTGCTATGATCACTACAAGAAATAAAAATGAGAAAACAAATAAAAATAATCTGATTTGGGTGAAGCGGAAGATATTTATCAATTAGTGTTGCCCACAATTCCTTACCCAAAAACACTTCCTGTGCTTAACGGAGCCATGCAATCTGAAGCAACCCTCTGAGATAAATGAAGAATTCTACACAAGCAAAGGACTAAAATATGTAAATTATAGCTTGCGGTAAACGATTGAGTCATGTAAACTGTCTCCGTCCAATGCTCACTGGTAAAGCGTATCGACCACCCATTTATCCTGGTATTTAAAAAAAAAAAATTACATTGAGGAGACCAAGATTTTTCTATTATTGTCTTGAAGTTCCTAAAAAAATTCAATCTGGGAAGCAAAGTAACAAACAAACTCTCAGCCTGTAGTGGAACTAGTCTAATCTTCTGACTAGTCAGTTCTTTCAAATGTGGAAATAGCAGTCAGTCTGCCATACACTTTCTGTAGGGAGAAAGACACATCCCGAGTGGGTCTGAGTCATCCCTCGTCAGATCTCAATCATCTTCCCACAACACTTTGATTTAGAAATTAAACATAACCTTCAGTTATGTGTTTTGATCTTAGAGTGAGACTGCCATGCCACATTAAAAGATGTGGGAAGAAATTAATTCTCTTCTGCTAAAATTATCTTCGCGAAGCATGTATTTTGGTACAGTAAGTACAATGCAGTCACTTAAATAAAAACAGCCCACGAATAAGGATAAAACACTGAAAATGTGATGTCAATTTGCAAAGAAAGGATTCTGGTTTCTTTTATTCATATTAGCAAATAATTTTTTCATTGCTTTACATTTTCACTGACACAAGCATCTTCAGTGACGGAGATAAAGTGCACTACAGCACGCAAGAAATCACATTGGTAAATAAGTAGAAGGGGACACTAGATAGAAGGGAAAAACAATCATACGCCCAGTTGCCTGCCGCACGGCTGGTGTTGCCGATTCCAACAATTAAATGATTCATTATCGCTGGAAGTGTAAAACCTTGCTCATTATGTTGCATTTAGATACATTAACTCTACTTTATGATTTGTTTGAAAGGCATATGACGTGTGCAATTATACTTTGGTTACAAAGAACAGCAGAACTTTTACCCTGTTTCCCTTCTGAGCTATTCTCAGCTTTAAGTGCTGTAACTGAATTTATTACGCTGTTTGGTGCTTGACTACATCGTGGGTTGAGGAATAGTTCCTTGGTCTTGGAGGCCACTTCATCTCTCTAGGCTCATCACGTGTATTACAGCATGTTCTGTTTCTCTAGCTATGGATGAGAACAATTCATGTAAAAGCCTCATGGGCAAGAAGAATATCCATTCTTTCCACTCACATGAGTATCATCATGTCAAACACAGTTATTTCCCCAATTTTGCATCAATATGATGAAGTGTCAGTCACCTAATATCACATGCATGCGCACACACACACACAACACAACAAATGAGTAACTTTGGCTATCTCTCAGATCCTCACACCTACAGAAGTCCCTCCCACCCCAGGACATTTGTATATGGCATCCCTCCTACTGGAATGTTCCTCCCTCCCTCCATGACCTCAGCTCAGTTCAGCCTTTCAGAAGCATTCCATGTCTCCAGATTAAATCCTGTTTGACCAGCACCAAGTCCTCCGTCTCTAGCATATGCTACAGGAGACACTGTTTCCTGTCAAGTCTATTTAATTTTCCCTCTGTATCCCCAGTACTTATCCAATGCGAGGTGGACAGAGGTAGGTAGCTAGTAGCTGCTCCTTAATTAACCAAGATAATTTGTTAAAATTTGCTTCTCTTAAAACTGACTGCCTGTAAGTTCGTTTTGCTTTTCTAAAATTTTTGCACAGATTGGTACCCTCAATGAAACCCTTTATTATTTTATATAGATAGCATCTCACATATGGAGGAAGAATAAGCTACCCTGAGAGTGGAAGGTAAACGGCTTGGGGGGTGAGGAAGCTCAGGGTTTGAATTCTGGGTTGACACACAGACACTGGATAAATACAGATTGCTGATGGAATTATTTGCAACTCTTGTCTCCTTTTCCCACCAAGTTGGGAGGACAGCTATGATCATTTAAAATGGTACCGTAGTACAGGAAGCAACAGACACAGCAGTCACCAGGGCTATGCCATGCCTTACTACCCGTGAGACTCCTTCAGTTTGAGGACCTAAATAAAAAGCCATTTTATGGAGTGCACATTCTTTGGTAGCATACTTACAAGCCGGGTGCTGTGGTGGGCTGTTTGTATCACTGAGAGCTCTTTTGCCATCGCTGAGTAAAACTGTCAGGTGAGTACCATCAACCTGAAGTCTACCATGGAGAACTCACTTTACTAAGCTAAAGATGAGCAACTTCTAAAAGATAATGCTTCATTTATCTTACAACAACAGTCAGACAAATTTACAGCACTATACAAATGAAGAAATTTCTCTTAAGGATTAGCCATGAAAGAGCTTCAGGCTGCAAAAGGAGAAATAGCTAGGGAAATATATCAATTTTCCCAATGACCACAGTGGCTGGAAACTCTCTGTTAATGCTTCTAGTCCTACTTTAATATCTCTCCCCAAGGACAAAAAGAGATGAAATGTATGTCAGAAGCATAATAAGGCTAAGAACGAACTCGTTTTGAAAACCCCTGCAATTAATTTAATAAGTGGGCCTAACCTTTCCTTATTGTCACTTACATACATCATTTTATTTACACAGTTCCAGATTTAGGACACATGCACATTTGGACACCTGCATCACATGTAAGCACTGTAACAAACACAGGGGAAGCACGGCTTCCCTGTCGCAGTCATCCATGGCACCGTCTGTTTGGGGCATCTTCCCCCACTGCGGCTGAAACAGCATCCTGCATTCCCCATGCCAAAATAAACTCCAAATGGTCTAAATATGTCAAAAACCTCATGCTCGGCAACCACATCACAGATTCTAGCATTCCCACATCAGACTAAGTAATTAATTCAGGGTTCTATCATGTCTTTGTTTTCCTAATTTTTCACAACACTGCAGACACCACGTTGTGCAGAGACTACTTAGTGATGTGGCCAGGCTCACCACAAGGTAAAGCCCGTACCGTCCTCCGCGGAGAGCAAGAGCTACTTTGTATTTAGCATGGCAGCCCATGTTCTGCTCCCCAGCTGTAGCCTCTCAACAAGCATATGCAGCTAGATTCTTTTGTCGCTGCTACTCAGCGAAGCAAGTTAAGCACTGGAGAGCAGCGCCCAGGGTGAAGGAGAATGGTCAGCTGCAAAGCAAGGTAGGCTCGGAGTGGGACACACTGCGATTGTACAGTTTCACCTCATTACGAGAAAAATATGAATTCCCAGGCTGGCACTCGTCAGATACATTGTTCAGTCTTCTATCAAGAAGTGTACGCAGGCCTATCACACATGTGGCACTTGGGAACACGCGTTTTGGTCTTTCTGAATGTGTAGATACCAATAATCAGGGTCCGTTTTCAGACACTTGAATAGTCCTGAATATTACCACCAGTAAATGGTCATATTACTGAGATTGGGATATAAATGGCTAAAAGGACATTCTGGCAAAGGCTTTCACTTTGTATTTAAATATTACATTAAACATTGAAAGTTACATCTTTGAAAAATCATTTGCTTCTGTCATTATTTACTTTTGAAAATTATTTAACATTTAATGATGGCTTTAAAATGGGAAGAAATATTGTTCTGATGTGTTTTTGTTATTCATTAAGGAGAAAATTCTTGATAAGTCTATTTAAATTGAAGGTCATATATTTTTAACTCTAAACTTTAGGCATGTAGAAAGTTTACATAAAACCACAGTTTAATAGAGGTGATATTCAAAATGCCATAATACTTCTCAAAATACGAAGTCTGCTATGATATGGGGTACAATGTGGAACTTAGTGATTCATCAGTTTTCCTGTTTCTCATCTCTTTTACAGCATCCTAATCAACCTAATTAAAGTTTTGTTCATCTGAACCTCGGATGACAATTTGTTTAACTCTATCCCACTGTGGTCCTCTTAGAAGGAGAATTAAATCTGATCTTCTGACAGCAATCATTAAATGATCCCAACTGGCCCCAATTAAGTCACACAGCTCATGGCTTCCATCCAGCCAAGGGCCAGGTTCTCGGTTTCATTTACACATAGTTCTTTACCTCAGTTTATTTTCTTAAAGCCAATTTGGCACGTGCCTTATCCAGTGGAATTAGATTTCCCTGCATACAAGCTGCTGGAACAGCACCTCAGTTGGCTTTGCAGCCACCCTGCAGGACCCTGCAAGCCCTCAGAAGCCATCCTCCTTATGGCAAGGCCACTAAGGACCAAGGTGCTTTCCATTCATCTACTCGAGCTGGCTCTGACCTCCAGGTACATTCTTGAGTTAATATACAGGTTTAACTAGCCCTGGTTAGTATTAGTAACAACTTTTCATTAGTATCTCCATTTAGAAGTTGGGTTTAATATATTTTTTAACGTATGAAATTGTCTCTTTTACCTCGCTGTAGGGGAAAAAAAAGCAATACCATACCAAAACTTGTGAAGTTAACCTCTTTTAGCCTTAATTTCAGCTTTAATTTTTTCATATCTGCTCAGTTGCAAGTTCTGTAAGAATGTTCCCAGGCCTCCCCACAAGCGCAGGTAGCCTCAGGATTTAGAGCTCATTGATTGTGTGCGGCTCCAGGGAGATGACTGATTAAAAACAGACTCTGGAGGAAGAGGAGGAGGATGAGGAGGAGGAGGAGGAGAGGAGCCTGACATCTGCTTAATCTGATTCTCCACAACCCCTGCATGGACATCTGACACCCTACTTAATTTTTGGAGAACCATGCTTTACCTAGAACATTTAGCCTCAGATATCAAGAGAGTCAAATTAACACCATTATGACTGGGTGTTTAACACAGGTTCTGAAAGCCTTACTCAGTTACCTGGGTTACCTACCTGGGAATATAAACAACTTCACTGTCACCTTGACATCTACTCTAATTATAGCTATCATTGATCATCTGTTGGTATTTGATGTGAGCTGTGTGTCACAGTTCTCAGAGAAGATGGGACAGAACATTTCTGCTCTTTATAATCACACATTAGAAGTTTACATCAGGACAGAGAACTTGAATGGATATTGTCATACATCTTACAGGACATTTAACTTACTCTTTGGCCAATAGATGTAACTACAAAGAAACAAAGGAACTACTGTACAGTAACACTTTAGAAATTCATATATACTTGGTAACAACCAGAAAAATAGGTATACCATTTTTATGATAGCTAAATATATGTATCTGATTATTTTCTCAATAAGTAACATTTTCCCTCAAAAGAGGAAAATTCAAAGTATTTGTTACAAAATGCTGATGATGTAGAAAATGTTTATCAAATTCACCACTGACTCACTCTGAAAAACCATGTAATAAATGTACTGAAATTTCAGTAAACCAAAACAGACATTGGGGTGTGGTATTATGAAATATTTCTCACTGTATTATAGTAATCTCCAATAAGATTTGATGTTAATTTTAGAGCATGCTTCTGCTAAAAAGGGCAAACCCTGCAACAGATTTAGTACAAAGAAGCTGAAAATATCCTGTGGAAAAAAAAAAATTGAGCGAAATCAGCCAGCCCAAATCCTGTCATTACTCAGCACTGGAGTGACGCGCGGATGTTTGTAGTGGTTTGAGGAGGCAGCAGGGGTGGAAACTCTCCGTACTCGACTCCAACATGATTGCAATTGAACCTCATCAAAGTAAGAGCTCATAATTTGTCACAGAAAACAGCCAATTAACATATGTTAGAAAAAGGCTTCATAAAGATAATATATGATTAAAGATCCAGTGCAGCTGTTGAAAATCAAAACTACGCATTTAAAAAAGAAATCTCAGTCTAAGCTTCCGCATGGTTAAACTGATAATGGCTACTATGCTTTTTTTTTAAGTAGAAAAATATAATTACAGGGCTTCTTATAAGTTTGGGGTTATGGCAAGGGAGAACTGGGTACTAGGGCGCTATTTACATGCCTTACTTAGTTCTATAAATAGTGGAAGCCCTTGCCAAAACTCTGGAGTTACTTTGTTATAGGGCTATTTTAAAACACAGACCTTCATTGTGAGCTAAATGGCCTTCAGGATGCACTTTGTAGTTCTAGCATTCCTCTCCAAACTATATCCTTCCTTTATCTGTGCAAACTCCAGCATCAATGGACTCTCCGTTTCTGCCCCACTCCCTGTGACACAAGCTGGGGTGGCTTGAATATTTCAGTGCTTTTGTAAAGGGTGGTGGTCAGGAAGGGCAGAAATAAATGCTAGAAATGGGATTAAGGAGCACACATTCAGGACAGACCCTCTGTGGACACGGTCCAGGCTCTCTGCCACAGCTCTTGGGCAGCAGGACTACTGTCTCAGAACATGTGTTCTGCTGGTCGATTTTCAATTGCTCACTCGCTTGGACTACACACTCGATCAGATCCTGGCTTATCTGCCACCATGAGACAAAATTATCACAACTAATATTACAGACATCAGCAGAAACGTTCAGTCATGAGTCCCAAAGGTGGAAAGGCATCTGTAGGATGCTGGGTGCCAGGAGGCACCACTGGGAATAAGACAAAGAAGCTCCATGAAGTTTATATTGTGAAAGGACAGAAGGGAAATATGAAGACTATAGATAAAAGTACTATAGAGAAAACCCCACAGTCCAGAGGACAGAACAGGCAAGATTAGAGGTGGACATTTGTTGAATAAGCTCTCTGGGAAGAGTTATTTGAGAAGACGACAACTAAGAAAGACTTAAACTGCTGCGGAATGAAGCTTAATTGAGGGTGAATACACTGCATTTCTGCCCTCACTGACGGTACAAACTTAAGCATGTCATAGTTCCTTAGTTTTTCCATCTGCAGGAGAATAACACCTACATTCTATTATGAGGTTAGGAGGCTCGGATTAAGAAACAGAGCCACACTCATCCATAAAGATTCATCTGCATGCAATTCAATTCCACAAATTAAGTGTGTAAATTATTTATTTTGATATTACATAATTTAAAATGCAGACTTTGAAACATCAAATAAAGAATATCATGGAAAAAGGTTCTAAACCAATGTGAAGGGGATGCCAAGCTGTCTTCCCTTAAAATGGGGTGCTTCATGCAGCAATGCTCACTGGTAGAAACAGTCTTTGACACTGTAAGTCCATTCAAGCTAAATATGGACAGCACCACAATCTAATCAATATAATGGGAGATTTCTGCAAGCAGAAAATGCAGAATTATAGAAATGTCACTTTTGTAAAATTTCAGAAATAATCTCACAGCATTACTAATGTATCTTAGTCATCAAGTAGGTTGGCTTATTTTCTTTCTCAAAGGATCTAACTCCCAAGCAATCCACAGAGTTTTTATTAAGATCTCAGTAGTATTTTAAAATCCCAGAGTCTCAGGTATTGGAAATGTTCACATCTCTTTGGACAGCCCCACCTAAGGAGCAAAAGCTTTATAGGCTCAAGTCAGACAGACTAATTTTCAACTTGAAATGAACAGGCAAATTGAATTAGCTAGTATTTTTAAAGTCAAGGCATTTTAAGTAGAAAAATACAAATGTAAAGGTTATGAATTTTAATAGGTAGGAAGTTAATGTGAAGGACAATTGACTCATGCTTTCATTAGAAAAACTACAACACACAAATGTTCAATGAAGACCTAAAGCATCTTAAGGGGAAGGGCTCAAAATTCCCTTTACATGAAACTTAGCTTAAGGAATAGGGTTAAACATGCAAAATTTTTCCTCCTCAGGAATGCTTTTGGGGAAAGGGAGTTGTTTAAATCTTATCTTATTTTAAGCTATTTTATTTCCTATACCATGAACATAATCCATTTTTTCTTTTAAGACAGGGTCTCGCTTTGTAGTTCAGGTTGGCCCTGAGCTCACTAAGTAGCCCAGGCAAGCAGGGAACTCAGCAATCCTCCTGCCTCTGCCTCCCGAGTGCTGGGATTACAGGCGTGAGCCACCACGCCTGGCACTGTGGGGTGTGGTATTGATGGCTGGTGGGCGTGAGTCACCATGCCCAGCATTGTATGTGGTTTCCGGGATCAAACTCAGGACCTTGTGCTTGCAAGGCAGGCGCTGGAACCACTGAGCTAAATCTCCGGCCCCAATCCATCAATTTTAAAATAAGACAAATTATAGAATTCGCCATGCAGCCCAAATCAATGCTATTCTTTGATTTATAAGTGGCCAACTATACTGAAAAAGAATCATACACTTCACTTTTTAAAATCAAAACTGTATTTTTCTCTCCCACTAATTGTAGAATAGAGAATCTGTTATATTCAAATCATGCAGGGATTGATTTCATTTTCATGCAAACCCATGTTTCACATTGCATTCTCCCTTTCTTCCTTCTCTATCCCGTGAAATTTTGGGGTTCCATTTACTTTTACCCTCCGAACACCATCCTGATTGCACACAAATGAGGCGTGTGAAAATCAGTTTCTTCTCTGGACTTGTAGCATTCCGCACTCCGTTTTTTCATTTCATCACCTTTCTTTATCTTCTTTTGCCCATGTTTAGAGCAGAGGGGACACAGCAAGTGAAACTGTCAAAGAGCTAGGAATAGAGGTGTCCTCAGATGGGCACAAGGCTTCCCCCACTGGATAAAGGCGGCGGGCCAGCCAGCCGCAGGGGAGCCAGTACCGATCCCAAGGCCTGGCGGGCCACTCCTTATCTCTGCACGTCTACACATTCTGTCCCAGGCTGTTTCAAGGATAGCCCAAGTCATCCTTGGCAGATAGTACTAAATGGAAAGTATTACAGGACCTTCCTGGAAAAAAAAGCCTCGCTACTATAGTCCAGATGTGACTAAAATGGGCCTATGTTAGCCGAATTTTCTCAAATCTAAACCCAACAGGAAGCACTCATGGGTACAGGCAGCCTCCCAAGAGATCCCAAAGGGCTGGAGTTAGTATTCTATAGAGGAGATCCCAAAGATTACTGGATCCTAAAGACACAAATAAACTGTTTATTAAAAAGAAAAATAAAAGAAGAATCAGGAAATCAGATAAGTTTGGAATACTGACTTGTTTGCTGTAGGACTTGGCATATTCTTCTCTAGGCTGAAAATCAGAATCCACAGTATTAACCAGTTTATCTGGATAAATCTTTGGGTGCTGTAAAACAAATTAAAAAGCGAAATCAAAGAGGTAAGAGGGAAGAGGGAGACAGATCTTTCGCAAAAGGAAAGAGACTGAGAGGCGCAGGGAGCCAGGGGGAAGGGAGCAGAAGGGAAAGTCAGAGGAGCTCTGATGTGTCCTGTACTGCAAACCTGAGCTAATACAAAATAAAGTGAAGAAAAAAGGAGCGTGCTTCATTCTAGCTCCTGAATCCCGTACACAGTGCCAAGGTGGGACTTGGCTCAGCAGTATCACTGCATCACACAGAAGAAATGATACACTTACAAACCATTCTTTTGGTTTTGCAAAGAAGTGTGCATAGGAGGTTGGTTGTGGAAAACAGCTGTTGATTTACGGTAACAATAGAAATGAAGTATTTGGCAATTAAAGAGTGCGGTTTGTTGCCAGAGCCCAAAGTACTAAGCTTAAAACAGCTAAGCATGGTGGAGAACAAAGCTCTCCTTGGGGGGAGGCTCTTGGCTGGTTCTTCTACTCACCAGCTCCACGCCATTAGGCCAGTGGAGTCCTCGGAGACCCATTTTCACACACATACGAGAGGAGCTGGGTTCAACCCCTAATGTCCCTTTCAAGTTCTTAAACTCTAAAAATTCAATAGAGTTTTTAAAAAATGAGGCCAGAGGGCCGGAGGGTTAGCTCAGCGGTTCCGGAGCCTGCCTCATAAGTGCAAGGTCCTGAATTCGATCCCCAGAAACCACATACAATGCTGGGCTTGGAGACTCACACCCACCAGCCATCAATACCACATACCACAGTGCCAGGCGTGGTGGCTCGCGCCTGTAATCCCAGCACTCGGGAGGCAGAGGCAGGAGGATTGCTGAGTTCGAGGTTTGCCTGGGCTACATAGTGAGCTCAGAGCCAGCCTGAACTACAAAGTGAGACCCTGTCTCAAAAAAAAAAAAAAAAAAAAAAAAAAAAAAGAGGCCAGAAGCTTCTTCAAAGGATATCATCCTGGAAAACAATAAGCTGATGGCAGTTGAGCTGTCTGGGTAAATATGGTACTTTTCCACTTTTTTTTTTTTTTTTTGGTATTAAAAGATTTGTTCACTTCAGCCTCAAGAAAAAAAAAAAAAAGACCAGGATTATATTATACACTTGAGAATTCTACTCATATTTAGAAATTTAATAAATAGCATTTAGGAATTATAAAATAAGCTTCAGGAACATTAATCCTTATACTAGGCTCCATGGATAGCACTATTATCATTCTCGCTTTATATAGAAGAAAGCTAGATAACAGAGAGGTTAAGTAACTTGCACAAGGTCACAAAGAGTGTCAGAGCTGTAATTTCAGCAGAAATAAATCCAACTCCAGACTCCGTACTTGACTATTTACATCCTATTGCTTCATGCTGCAAGACCAAGAGTTGAAAGAATACTTCAAAGATGAAAAGTATAGACAAAGTGGTTAAATCTATTTAAAGAAACAAAAACAAAAGCAAAACACACAAAAAAACCCCTCATCTAACATTCGTTTATTCCTGATGGTAAAAAGTGAGTTTGCCTCACTTTGCCAGCAGGGGTTAGAATAAAATTTGAGTTAGATACGAATCCTTAAATATTAGAATCTACTCAATGGTCACCATAACCTTAAATAAATTACCATAGACTCACTGAGGTTTCTGAATGGATGTCTTCCTGGGAACAGGACAACAGTTTCACTTTTTAAGAAAATGAGAAATCCATGGAATGTTACAAAAATCTTTTCCCCAAGGTTTGGAAGAGTCAACTTGTTCTTTCCTTCAAGGAAGAAGACCGAGAGTTGGAGGGAGCGAAGGGGAGAGGTAAAGAATTAAGATATTGCCGGGCGTGGTGGCTCAAGCCTGTCATCCCAGCACTCGGGAGGCAGAGGCAGGAGGATTGCTGAGTTCCAGGCTTGCCTGGGACACATGGTGAGCTGAGGGCCAGCCTGAACTACAAAGCGAGACCCTGTTTCAAAAAAAAAAAATTAAGATATTATGTACAAGTACCAACTCCCCACGATGAATGTAATCATCATGCACTGCTCACATCTACTGAAAAATTTTAACAATCAAAAAAAGAAACAGCAAAGTACCTTGATAGGCTTTTAACCACAGTTCACCAACTCTCAGCCTCCCAGGTCTCTTTCCCACCCCCTTTGCTTCTCTTCCTGCTCCTCCTCTTCACATGCTTTCTTTGACTTCTTCTTTACTTCCTCAAACTTAAGTCCACTGTAGTCTGCTAGACTATAATTTCAGTGGAGTTTCTGCTTCAGAACTTATATTCTATTTCTTTAGGTTCTTTGTATTTGAGAGCTCTGAGTGTAAATGCAATTCAAGATCTTTGAAAATGCACTATTTTGGAAGTAACTGTAGGCTAATAAGTTTAGGATGCCCATAAGATGAGATGGAAAAGTACAGTTGTTTAATGTTTTTTTTTTTTTTTTTTTTTTTTTTTTTTTGATTCAGGGTCTCGCTTTGTAGTTCAGGCTGGTCCTGAGCTCACTGTGTAGCCCACACAATCCTGGAACTCAGTGATCCTCCTGCCTCTGCCTCCTGAGTGCTGGGATTATAGGAGTGAGCCACCACGCCCGGCCTTGTTTAAATTTTTAAAAACACACTGTTATGGTAAAAGGCACATTGCTACAAGTTTCCTTCTCACCACTTTCTGAAGCACTTCTGGAAGTCTCCTAAGTATGGTCAAAATAAGAGGAATGCATCTGCTGAGCACCATCCAATCAAAAAACAGGCTCGTAAAACCAAGAGTGTGACCTCATCCACCTTAGTCACTGGATCTGGGCACCTCACAACTTCTATCTCTTCCCTAAAGCCCAAAATGACCATGAAAGGAAAATGTTCTGAATGGATTCAGGACACCGAGGCAGCCATGATTAAACCACATGACATTCATTCAAGAGAGGTTCCAAGGCCACTTCAGAAAGTGCTAAGAATAATAAGATCAATGTGTTCAAATTATGGGGGAGGATTTGAAGGGATCTGAAGAAACATGTCTTTTACTGTAATAAAACTTGAAAATTCAAACATTCATCATATATTTTGATCACACTTTGTACTTGATAAAGTACACTAATTGTTTGAAAATGACAACATAACTGGGAGTATACTTACAGTTGCCAAAAAATTACAGACTCTAGGTTATTACACAAATTCCTAGCATTATTTTTTTTCACAATATATTGCGTAGTCTTGCTTTACAAGAAACTAAAAAGACTGAGAGGGAATAGTGTGTATATGGTCAGTGTGTGGCAGACTTCTTTTGTATTTTCACAGGCAGGACACCACACTACGGTAGAGCACACATATTCATTTCTGTATTTACATGTTATTATACTAATTAATGAGAACAATGGCCTAGGTTCATTAAAAAATTCCACTGGCAAGATGGGCACATTTTGTCCAACATTAAATTCAATATAAGACTTCGTTACTGCCAAGTCAAAGCTCAAAATGACTGCTTCCCTACCCCAGGAACTCTAAGGACTTCTCAGTAAACAGGAAATCGCTGAGACTTCTAATTTAGTAAGAAACAACTGCTTGACAAATGCTGCCTTTCTCACTGGAAACCTCTAATAATTTCTGTATCAATATCGCTCATGTCTGTTACTGGGTCCAGTAATCAAACTGTTCTGAGAAGGGATGAAGAATATAGAAATCACTCTTAGATGGTGGAAAGGAAAACATTTCTATCGAATAACTACTTCACCTCACAAATCATTGTTTGGTGACATCCATGAACAGTCTAAAATTCAAAATTACCCAAAAATATTTGGCTTTTATTTTTATACTTTTGGTCATTTGTTTGGCTTTTTATGTTATGAACCAGAGAAACAACAGATACACCAGAACCTCTAACAGATTTCTTTAACATCAGTTAATATTAATATTTATGTTTCCTTAAATTTGCTATGAAGGATGGACTTGGATATTTCATTTGTGCTACAGTGGACTCCTGGAAGGTACATCCTGCCATGACAGAAAAGAGCACAAAGGAAAACACAATCCTTTCTTTTGAATGGAAATACATATTTGTATTTTCACTCAGTCAAGATGAGCATAGAAATGCCAGATATTAATATCAGCAGGGGTCACGGGAGGTCATATCATTTTTCCCTCCTTCAGATAATGCCATACCTAAATTATTTCACAAAGATTCCATCTCTCCTATTTTTAAGGCCTTCCGGAAAAGGAGCCACATAACCTTCCTCAGGAACCTATTTTGATGTTTCACAACTCTCTCTCAGGAAATTCTTACTTATACTAATCCCTCACAGGATACTTTACGTTCATTCCTGGAGACGGAGCAACAGAGAGACTAGATCCTCACTGTATATGCTTGGAAACTGTGTTTTGAATTATACCTATTTTTAAAACTCTTTCCTTGCTGGTTTTTGTTTTTGTTTTGTTTTGTTTTTTGAGACAGGGTCTCGCTTTGTAGTTCAGGCTGGCCCTGAGCTCACTATGGAGCCCAGGCAAGCCTGGAACTCAGCAATCCTCCTGTCTCTGCCTCCCGAGTGCTGGGATTACAGGCGTGAGCCACCACACCCGGCACTGTGGTATGTGGTATTGATTACTGGTGGGTGTGAGTCTCCACGCCCAGCGTTGTATGTGGTTATTGGGAAATCGAACTCAGGACCTTGCGCTTGCGTGGCAGATGCCGGAACCACTGAGCCAACCCTCCGGACCCTCCTTGCTGGTTTTGATTGTTTCCCCATCTTTGTAACTCTTCATTTCAAATTATATACCTGTCTCTAACTCTGGAGTCTTGAGGGGAAAAAAAAATGCCATGTGCCATTATCAAACGTACATTTTAATTACTCATGCAGTATGAGTGTTAATGTTAATGTGAATGTTTTCTTTTCATTTCTCATCTTTCCCCTTGCTAGCTTTGCTTCTAGATAAGTCCTGCATATTTTGCATTTAAAGTACACTTTTTCTTCTCCTTGGCTTCCTGACTCCTGACCACTTTGCCAGTTTACCAAGGTCATACTAAGCACCGATCCTATCTTTCAAGGGCCCAATCTCAACCATGCTCTTTGCACAGGATTCATTAGCATGTTTTGAACTCAATAACTAAATTAGTTTTCTTACTATTACTTGTAGCTACCATTAAAAACTGTGTGGTTTTGGGCCAGAGATTTAGCTCAGTGGTTCCGGCGCCTGCCTCGCAAGCACAAGGTCCTGAGTTTGATCCCCTGTGACCACTTACAATGCTGGGTGTGGAGACTCACGCCCACCAATAATCAATACCACATACCACATTGCTGGGCGTGGTGGCTCATGCTTGTAATGCCAGCACTCGGGAGGCGGAGACAGGAGGATTGCTGAGTTCCAGGCTTGCCTGGACTACATAGTGAGCTCAGGGCCAGCCTGAATTACAAAGCGAGACCCTGTCTCAAAAACAAACAAAACAAACAAACAAATAAAAAAACTGTCTGGTTCAGAGGTCATCTTTCCAGCATGACTGAGAACATCATACAGAATGACATGAAGTACGTTGGCAAATCAAGATTATACCTATTCTTTCTCCACACATTTTATCAGTGAAGATGAAAATATCTTTACAAAATCAATTCTTTTGTGATGCTATATTGGCTCACATTCACTCCCTGAGCTGTTTAGGATGGCCAGCACATAGATTTCACGGGACTATTGTCCACTTACATATTAAGTCTGCAAAGAAGACAGTTACTATGGTTCCAAGGCTTCCTTTCCTTTAAAAAGGGTATCACCATGACACATATTACGCCTTACTTAAGAATCCATAAGAATAGCAGCTTGTGGGCTTGTAATGGCATTATGTTACAATCCTTCCTGTTATTAAAACCACTGTAGGTTTTAATCAGACCTGTCCAAAAGGAGTTCCATGGCTGTTTCTTAGTCACCTGATTCCACGCAATTTACATACATATGTTACCACTCATGTATGTGGCCAGAAACATGAGTTCATTTCACTGCCTAATAAAAATTCAACAAAAACATTTTTGAGTATTATATTCTAGGGACTGTTCTATGTGACATATTAGAGAAAAAACATATTAAATTTTGTACCTTTGTTGAATTTATACATTCCTGCTATTTCCTCTCATTAAAAATGGGTTACGCTTTTTATCCTTTGTTATTTTTGGTTAAACTGAATACACTTACTTTCAATTTTACTTCTCCTCCACATTCAATCCAGTATTACTTCTTGTAAGTTTCACTTTCATATTATTTTTATTTTTTCCTTTTTCTCACAATTCCTTTTTATTTCCATTTGTCAGCAGGTCTTTTTTTTTCTTTTTGCTCAACTAGGCACTACCTCCAAGCTTTTTAATGTTTGTGATTTGAGTTGAAATAAAACCACTCTTACCATCCATTGTCCTACATAGTAGGTTTCCTAAGGATGCCTTGTAATAGACTCAAGTCCTCTGGATCTACTTCACGAA
Organism: Thryonomys swinderianus; assembly: GCA_004025085.1. Classification (NCBI taxonomy): domain Eukaryota; kingdom Metazoa; phylum Chordata; class Mammalia; order Rodentia; family Thryonomyidae; genus Thryonomys; species Thryonomys swinderianus. Next base: position 2,675 of record PVIC010004745.1, on the reverse strand, counting down.
ATCTCCTTCACTACAACTCACCTTTGGAGTGGGTGACTTCCTCATCTGTTAGATTCCTATCTGGCCCCTAAATCACTGTGAATCTTATGCCAGTTACCCAGTTTGATGAAAAAAATCCTAAAATGCTTGAGCCGGAGATTTAGCTCCGTGGTTCTGGTGTCTGCCTAGCCAGCACAAGGTCCCTTGTTTGAATCCCCAAGAACCACAGACAACAATGCTGGGTGTGGTGACTCACGCTCACCAGCAATCAGTACCACATACCACATGGTGGCTCATGCCTGTAATACCAGCACTTGGGAGACAGAGGCAGGAGGATTGCAGAGTTTGAGGCTTGCCTGGGATACATAGTGAGCTCAGGGCCACCTGGAGTGCAAAGCTAGATCCTGTCTCAAACAAACAAACAAACAAACAAACAAAAAAACTAAGATACTTAATGAGTATTTTCTTCATTTTATATAAAATAGGAAAAAATTCTAATAAATCAAGAAAACCATCTCGCTTTTATATCTTAATGTTATGTATCAGAATAATTTGTGATGATAATATTTAGATGTTTGTATTACTAAGATGAGCATAAGTGATCAATGACTGTCAAATAAAATACAGTGGTTTGCCGGGCGTGGTGGCTCACGCCTGTCATCCCAGCACTCGGGAGGCAGAGACAGGAGGATTGCTGAGTTCGAGGCTTGCCTGGGCTACATAGTGAGCTCAGGGCCAGCCTGAACTATAAAGCGAGACCCTGTCTCAAAAAGAAAAAAAAAAAAAAATACAGTGGGTTAAAGGTAGAGTGCAATTACAGGTATCAATCGTGGATGAAAATAAAACAAAATACACTTAGAAATTTCCCTGCCTGACAATTGAATACACAATCAGCTGCAAAATTACAGTAAATAAAAAACTGGGGAAATTGTGATGATCTCTTTGTCATAATTTTATTTTTTCACTAAATATGTTGGAAAAACAAGTTCTCAGAGGGGAAAAAACAGAATGCAAAAAAACACTTCTAACATGTAGTGAGTTGTTCAAGGGTAGCCTCCTCGGTAAATTTTATGTATTTATGAGAATCAAATAACCAGATTTTTTTTAAAAGGTGGTGCTTCCAGTGTAAGACCTCAATGCCTTTTGCAGAAAACTAGTTTTTTCCACAAGCCTCAAAATTATGGACGGCAGTGACACGCCTGCATAGAGAAAGTGCACAATGGCGTTCACCACAGGGACCTACTCTCTACCACAGCAGGACAAAGCAACAAGAGACACAGACCGCCCATAGGGCCGGAAGTGGAATTATTTTGTATGGTCCCAATGGGTGGGTTTGGAGACTTTGTTTCTCTTAGTGCATTTAAACTTGGAAGCAGGATTTTTTAAAAAATAAAACATCTTTAGCTTTTGTGGTTTATTTTTACAAAACTCATGACATGAAAAAGCATTTCTCTTTGGCTCTCTTTTGTTCCATTATCCATTTGTCTTTTTTCCATATTTTAACTGTCTTGTCCACTTCCACACTCGAACACAGCAAGTTTCTTCATTTAAAATACTGTGTGTATAATTTCAATTATAGTGTTACTACTACTACTGCTACCAAAAAACTATCCCACACACTGCGAAAAATACTCTCAGTGCCAAACTGATGTACAATTGGAATTAAGTTTTAAAATATACAAAGGGTAGCCGGGCATGGTGGCTCACGCCTGTAATCCCAGCACTCGGGAGGCAGAGACAGGAGGATTGCTGAGTTCGAGGTTTGCCCGGGCTACATAGTGAGCTCAGGGCCAGCCTGAACTACAAAGTGAGAACCTGTCTCAAAAAAAAAAAAAAGTATATATATATATACACACACACACACACACACACACACACACACACACACACAAAGGGGAACTAAGGAGAGCTGGCAGGGGATAGCAAGGAAGAGAAAGAAAAAAATTTGATGATTAAAAAAAAGGGAAACAAACCTTATGTATATGGGAGTAGAAGAGTTAAAGGGAGGAAAGGGGAAGGGAAAGATAAGAATCAAGATGTACATGTACAGGTACAAATTCTCAGTGCTGAAGGTGATCATAATGTATATCTAAAATGTACCTATAAACTCAACAAAGAAAGAAAAAACATAAGGTTTTTGCAATGCTACAAAAACCACACCAGATCAATTGTTAAGCAGGTAGCTAGTATGTGCTATGAAAGTAAATTTAACTTGCATTTTACATAATTCCCAAAATTCAGGTTTTTGTGTTTCAGTTTTTCTAAGATGTGATTTCTCTACTATATGAAGAGAGATCATCTAGGTTATATGTGTCTTCTAGTGCTAGGCACGCATTTAGATTGCAGATCTCTTTGAGGAAAGCTCTGGATTTTCTCTAATCCAGACCATTATGTTAGGGGATCCTGTTTTGGATTGGAAACGTGAAATGGGGAGGGAGATCTGAACTATGAAATTGGAAACTTTGATAAAAAAGTCTTAATTTGTGTTTGACAGTTTATTCTTTTTTTTTAATTGAATTCTTTATTGGTACAATTTATATACATCTCAAAATCACATATAACATTGGGAAATTTGTACCAGTATATGCCACAAGTTAATTCTCATTTTTACCCATATCCCTACCCACTCCCCCCTCCTCCCCCCCTTATACATGCTCTTTTATTTTCTTTCTGTATCATATTTATTCCTTCCCCTC